>CM069924.1:8921655-9229400 GCA_036172225.1 Cryptocoryne crispatula var. balansae | reverse complement strand
GGGCACTAGGTCCTCGCACGTGCCGAAAGCACGTGGATAGCTTGATTTTTCAAAAGAGCTTGATTCCCTCGATGGAATACTTCTGAATGTACTTTTATAAAATAATATGCTTTTGTGCTCTTCAGTCACACCACCCGTGTCTACAATTTAACCGTCAAACTTCTTAATATTCTAACACCTTTGAAATCTTATACCGTAAATTGAATCAATTCGACAATCATTTTTTCTAATTATAATCTCTATCTTAATTACATTTAGAGTAATACTTCACAAGACATTCTATCATATAGTTAGTAAACAATCCACTATTACTAAGCTAATTAATTACCTTTCATCAAGTTTTTCTTGTATTTAATTCATTGACTATATATCAACTATCAGATTAACAATTCATAAGTCATATAGCCAAAACACAATATATACTTGATAAGACATTTTTGATAACTTATAACAAATGTCAAATCGTACAACCATGTTTATATTGTGAGAAAATTAATTGACAAGCAGGTAAAAAATCATTTACGTACTTTCTAAATCGCATCAATTCAAGAAATTCATCTTTACTGAAGAAATACACATGTATCTCAAGATCTTTACATTTAATAACCATTGAATTAGTCATCCTCATCTAACGAAAAGACGATGTGCTACATATATTAAGTTTATCAAAATCCTTAATATCATGTCTTAAGGATATGGACCAAGAAAATTTATATCATGAATTTTAACATAATTTATCGTAATATAATAATCTCATCATAATTTTAATTATCATTGCATATAATTAAGGATTTCTGATGAAGTGATGTTATGATAGATGCACATCTAATAGAATTCAAGTAATGAAGTAATATCGATTAATTAAATAAGATATTATAGAAAATATCTAATCATATCACATATGATTAACTTTTAAAGGTATACATTTTTATCACATACATATACAGAAAGCAGTTTTCTCATTAAAATTGGATAGAAAATGTGTGTCCACAAGTCAATCTTGTGATTTGACTTCTTTGTAATATCGTATTCAATTAATCGACATATCTTTAATTACTTTTTCTCATAAAACCTATATATCATAGTGAATTCTCGATCGTTACATGCAATTATAATTGTATATATTAGATTTCTCACGAGATTAGCGATAATGAGACCAATTATCAAAAAATATGTGATTTAAACATTTCTAATCATATAATCTTTGAAACAAGACATTAAGGACCTAGATAGACTAGTGTGCATGATATTTTCTCATAAGAGTAGCCGATCTCATATTGGCCATTAAAAGGGAGGACAAAGTTGAATACATAATACAAGTACTCTATTGAAGGAATAAGTTCACCCAATCGATTTGATTTAGAAATTTAGAATGTTATCTTACCTTGCCATCAATTAAGATTTTCATTCATCATGGTTACTTGGTTGTACCATCGATTTAAGTTGTCAAAGTTGTCTGCGTATGAAATGTATCTTAAACATTATTATTAAATAAGCGCACTACTAATACGATGGTCGGCAAATATGATCAATGGATTAGTTACAAGAGAAACTCGATGAAGGTAATCGAGAAAAATAAAGAATCATTCACTCTCAATAAATGAGAGATAATGTCCTATGGAATAAAATTTTAAATCTTTAGCTAGGTGTATATAAAATAATTAAAAATAAAAATTTTCTAATTAATCTGATTTTTTGAGAACAGGCGAGATTATCAAGGTGTTGGTAAGGTGCTTATAATTTGTGCCATAATTTATAAACATTGCTTGTTTTTATAAACTTTCAATATTTATAAATAATAATGAATTTAGCCAAATCTTGACTAGCCATGGGAGCTAATTTTGGCCTCAGCCCATCTCTCATGCACATTTTCTCACCCTCCGGGAGGCTTCTAAGTCATGGTGGAGCTCCATTTGGGGACCTACCAACAGAGTACAATGCGCAAGAGAACCTATTTATGGTGACAAAGTTGTGTGGATACCACTGTAGCCAATATACTTGGATGTGTTTAAAGAGAGTGGGTAGCTTGTTCTTTTCTAGTTTTGAGTGGATTAGTCAAATTGAACAAAGATATATTCAATTTCATTCAAATTCAACTTTTTGTAATGTCGTTCGGTTTCAACGAGACAACGACAATAAATTCTAAGGATTCAACACTTCTACTACTTATAGATAAAAGCATCTAATGAAGAAACATCAATTTTATCGAATAAGATTTAACAAAAAAATGTTTGACCATACTAAATATGATTAGCTTTTAAGGCATACCTTATATCAACTTATAAGTGCCCCGATGTGTTCTCTTGGAGCCAAGTATAGGCATTACACTACACACACAACACGTATGGATTTCAGAGAGTTTGGATGACCAGAAACCAAAATGAAAGCTAGGCAAACTTGGAAATGAAAGGTATACCCTTATTGTATTTTTCTCCTATCTTAGTCCAATATAGATGTAGAAAATTAGAAGGGGTGGTATCAAATGTACCCCAACCTCGCAGTAGGAGGCCATCTCAATAAGTTGAATTTCAAGCCCTCAATCAAAAGAAATATGAAGAAAAAATCAACAAAAATGAAAGGCACGATAAAAGGGCAAAAACCCGCATCTACAACAAAAAAGTACCTAGTCATACTTACCTTAAAAAAATAAGAGGGCACAACAATGATGAAAAAGAACACAAAGGGGCCGAAACCCTACATGTAATAGGTTATGAGTAAAGAAACCTATTTGTTTCTTCTATCTCAACCCAATGATAGCATAAGCCAAACAAATCTTGGTAGAAACCTAGCATATCGAAGATTGAAGGTTCGAAGGGCTTCAAATAAAGAATCCCCACCTTACAATTGGTGTGTAACCTTGAACCTAGGATAACAATTAAGGACATCCATCCTAGTAGACAAAGGCAATGATAGTTATCCCCCTATCAGATAAAATTGAAAATATTAGAAATGTAAATCAATCTGCAAAATTAAAAGTCAAACAAAATTGAAAACTTAAAAGACAAAAAATAAAAATATTAAAACACAAAAAATCATAAAACTTAAAATCTAAAACAAAATAGAAAATCTTCAATTGCTTTTTGCTTGATCACATACCTCATGCATTTACCTTTAATTTTATTTTGCACTTTTCCTAGTATGCATTGCATACATGATTTTGTTATTATTATCATTTGTTTTGTTAAAAGGGCTTATGTCCCTTGACAAATGAATAAGGCAACTTCAACACTCATCTTGCAAGGGGCTGAACAAGAATAAAAGTTTGATCATCTTTTCATCAAGTGAATGCAAAAGACAAGGAGGACTCAACACAATAAAATAAACAAATTAACACTCATTATTCTTCTCCCTAGGCACTTGATTCAAAAATAGAAAGACAACAAAACCAATCAAAAAAATGAAAAACAATAAGGGGCTTTTACTAGCCCAATTGAGTAATGTCTTGAATAGAGTTTTGCATCTTATGAAAATAATAGTATATAAGATGTTGAAGACCACAAGTTTAGATCGAGAAACCATTCAATAAAATCAATGATGAGTTAGCCAATTTATAGAATTATGAATAGGTTGAAATTGTACACATATGGATGATGGTTCCCACTGGGTATCTTGACTTGTACAATCTATGCCTTCATGAAAGTCTATGTCGAGCCCCATATGTTTAAACTTGTGTTGTAACTTGTATTTGTATCCCAATTTGCTATAATTCATGAGGCTTATTCTCTCTATATTTTCTTTGAATTTGTATCCCACCATGTAAACATTTGCATTGTATCTCACCACATTTTCACCATTCACTCCACCATGTTTCCTAATGCAATCCTCGTGTCACCATGGATCAATTGTCATCCCATTGTGTTTTAATGATAAGTCTAATAAAATAGGGCATTATTTCATTCTAAATTAAATTAGTGTCTTTAAGAGAACTTAATGAACCTAAAAGCTCAATCTTGGTTAATCGGAAATTCTACTCTAATCCTCTTAGCTCATCTTGGTTTAGCATACCACATAGCTCAAACCATTAACCTAAGACAAACCCACAAGTTTATTGGGGTCTCACCCCGAGACCGGCTTTCTTTATATCTTAAACTATACCTATAGCATATTTCCTTATGAATAGATCATGAGAGATGATTCGTATGGAACGTGACGATCAGCCTTGGAATCTAGTGGCATGCACCTTGCTTAGTTAGGCCTCAATGCAAGTGTCTAAATCTACACATTAGCATCACTTTATCAATTCATCATCATTTCACTTTGTTGCATTTTCCTAAACTCACTTCTACTCGCCTTCATGTCACTCTCTTACCAAGCCAACACTGTGCAAGGCAAATATATACACATTAAATTAGCCTTAATTATGGAGACTAAAACTCATGTTTTAGGGTTTTCAAGAATTCATCCGTAAGAATTAATTTTCACCAACCAGAGGCCAACATTCGGGTGTGCTTCGAGAAGTGTTATAGGCTTGGGCATTGGCATTCTAGCATAGGGTGCTTCCAATTGAAAAATTCAAAAAATTTAAAATTTTTATAATCAAAGAGAATTAAATGGTAATCAATCTAGCCTTTTATTAAAGCACCATGTCAATAGTACACTTCTAGTTTGTAGAAATTGTTTTAATACTTATTGTATGTAGGTCTACTTAGGATTACCTAGGGTTTGATTAACTCTAATTGAAAGTGCCCTAGACCTAAGTGTGCCCCCATAGAAGTGCCCCACCGATAGGGAGCATCTGAAGCACGGTTCACGAGACATTAAAAAACATTTAATTTTTTTTCATTCGGTGTTTTAATGTGTTTTTGGAGACCTTCTCTATAAAAGGAGGTGCTCTCTGAACATTTGTGGTAATGAGAAAATACAACAATAGTCCAAGCTTCTTTAAATTGTCGTTTGAGGAGTCTTTTGTGCCCATCATTCCTATTCATAGAAGCATCTTGTCTCGTAGGGCACCTTTGTTTTAAGTACCTTGCCAAGTACACCACTTCTATGAGGGAGTATCCAAAATCAAATTTTTGAGTTTTCAATGCCGTTCTTATGTGTATATATTCATTTAAGCATGTTTATTTGTTATTATATTACATGCATACATCAAAAAAAAATAAAAAAATAGAGATTAGGGACTAGCCCCAATCGGATCCATTCTAATCTTTTTTTTGTTTATTTTTCTCGCTCATTTTAATAGATACAACACTTCTCACTCGGTTCTAACCATTTACTAACTTTGCTTTGTGTTACAAGACATTGCAAGTAGAAGCATTGTAGCTCTAACCTTGTCCATGTTGGAAGCAACCTAGGCCAAGCCACTTCCAAACCCAAGAGAGCTTTTGGCTCATTATCCTTAGTCAATCAAAGTGGAGGAAGATAGGATCCATATCATATCTCTCTATGCAAGCATGTCAGTCTAAACTCAATTTACAATCAAAACTCATATTTTATGGGAAACACATGTCATTCATTATGGAGCACTCGAATTGATTTTGGCATCCAAGTGACATCAAGGCAACAAATTCATATGGTCCTATCATTGTTCCCAATCTATGCCTACAATGTTTAGGTGGTTGAGATCCGTTTATAAATTAAAACAAGCTTTCTAGGACTAGAATAAATTTTTGATGAAACCATTAAATATTATGACTTTGTTCATAACAAAGATGAGACATGTGTGTATAAGAAGGCAAGTGGGAGTTCTATAACCTTTTTGGTGCTATATGTTGATGATATACTACTCGTTAAGAATGATATTGGTATGTTATCATCATTGAAAGTCTGACTATCAAAATAATTTTCTATGAATGATTTAGGTGAAACATCTTATGTTTTGAGAATTAAGATAAATAGAAATATATTTAAAAGGATCCTTGATCCTTGGATTGACCTAGTTGATATACATATACACCATATTCAAAAGTTTTGACATAATAAACAATAAGAGAGGTCCCTTACCTATGAGACATGAAGTTTATCTTTTCAAGGAGATATCCTCTAAAACTTCTAGAGAGAGAGAGAGAGAGAGAGAGAGAGAGAGAGAGGGAGAGAGAGAGAGAGAGAGAACGAGTAGAGACCCTATGTCTTTGTTTCCTTTTCATAAGGTTTATCATGTTTGTTATGTTATGTGCATAGCTTAATGTGGCACATAGATTGTTATGAAATGCATCTTTAAGTACTTAAGAAAGATTAAAGATATATTTTCGTAATATGGAGAAGATGACTTAAAACTTTATGATTTTATATACTTAAGCTTCCCCGACAGAGAAAGATGATAGCAGGTCAACAATAGGGTACATGATTACCTAAAATGGAGGTGTAATGAGCTAAAAGTGTTCCAAGAAGAAAACTACTATAGATTCTACAATTGAAACATAGGACATAACTACTGCAAAAGCTTAAGAAGTTGTCTGGATGAAGAAGTTCATCTCAGATTTGAGAGTTGTCCTCTCTATCTCTGTTTATGTCCCATTGTTTTGTGAAGACAATGCAATATTGCATAAGCAATATAGCTGAGGTTCCATTAGAAGTTTAAACACTTCTATGTTAATACTAGTTGATCGCAGAGATATCAACTCATGAAGACAATCAAATATAGAGTATATTTTACTAGTTGATTAGAAATTGATAAAAATATATGTCTTATAAGTCAATCATACATAATATGACTTAACATTTCTTATAATATCTTATTCAATTAATTGGCATCTCTTTATTACTTATTTCTATTAGACGCATACATCATAATGAAGTCCTTGAGCACATACAATGATCAATAATAGATCATGATGCGATCAATCATCTAAAGATATGGATCTAAATGTTCATAGTCGTAGAATCCTTGAAACAAGACAATGAAGATCCAAATATACTAATGTATGTGATTCATAAGATTTTTAAAATGAGATATAAAAAATCTAGATATATTAGTGTATGTGATATTTTCTCATAAGATACAAATTATCAATTTTATTGGCCATAGTGTAAAGAAGAGGGGTGGGCACAAAACAAGTTCAAACCGAGAAACCAAACCGAACCAAGCTCATTCGGTTCGGTTTGGTTCGGTTTGGACCACCTTTCGATTTGGTTCGATTTGAAAAATCTCCAAACCGATTTAAACCAAACCAAACTGTTTAAACCGATTTAATCAAAAAATATAAAACTATTATAGTATTAATAAAAAAGATATTTTTATAAATTTTATAATAAAATAATATTTATTTTCATTGTTTTTAATTTAAAAATTAGCATACATATGTAAAAATAATTAATTTAAATATTTTTATTTATTTTCAATTTAAACCAAACCAAACCGAACTCGTGCCCACCCCTAGTAAAGAAAGTGAATACACATATATGTGCTCATTAATAGAATGTGTTCATCGAACTGGTCCTACTTAAAATCCTAAATGGTATCTTATTTAACAGTCAATCAAGATTTTGAACTGGTTCTCTAAAGTTCTAGTTAGAATAGCAAGGATAATTAAAAAATAAACTTTTCAATTAACCTCATTTTGAGTACATGTTCTCAAAGTTTCAGTATACTAAGGGTTGACAATCTATGTCGTACCTTATCTGACTAGGGCATTGTATGAATGATGTTTTATAACTATGTGATAACTGACAATGGAAAAGTTCAATTGAGATAAGATGATCCCCAAAGTTATTTGAGATTATAAGGTGTGACATGTATCCTAAATGATTATAAGACATATTACATGTCTTTTATAATAGATTTAATTTTAAAAAATTGTTCTTTTAATTACGTTTCAACTAAATAGACTATTAAGATTAGTCATCACATATAATATAATTGATTCATTTGTTGAAGGGCATGGAGCATAATTTATAAAAAAATTTAGTTTGTATAAAAAATTTTATTTTTATAAAGAATAGCGAATTGAGTCAAAACTCCCGACAAGACCAAAGAGATAATTTCAACCACAACCATCTCTAGAACCTTTTCTCACTTTGAAGGCCATTGCCAAATGGTGAGGTTCTGTTCTAACAAGTCAGAAAGTTTGACATGTAGAAGAATTTATCTATGAAAGAAATTCACATGGATATACTATATGCCATATACTTAGATGACTAAGAAAGCACAGATACATTTGTTCTTCACCTATCTTAAGAGGTTATTTAAATCCAGAGATGGCATTTTTTATTCCATTCTTCTTTATTTTAACAATCAAACTCATTCTAAGAATAGCATACAAAAATAATTTTTAATTAAATTGACAATTTTACACATGTTTACATTTTTTATATGACTATACACTTGTAATTTTTTCTTTAGTAAAAACGGCATACCGTTCCTTTTGGCGGATGCCAAAATCCTTGATCTTGACTATCTTAACAAAATGTTCATCCGCCAACACAGAAGTTACAAACAACCAAATAAGCGATGGTACAAGGTTTTCCACTGTATGAGCCTAGTTTATGTCCTGTTTGGTAACACTATTAGACACCTCTATCACTATTAATTTTAAAATTAATATTGTTGGTAATCATCTCAAGGTGTTTGACTAATAGTATCAATTTTAAAATTTGTAGTGCAAACAACACATGTTATGTAATACAAGTGTCAACTTGTATCAATTTTGATATTGATACTCCCTCTTCTAAAAATATCAATATCAATATTAATATAATATTATTTTTGATACTCTAACCAAACATGTCATTAACTAGTAACCAAGTGCACCCATAACACTGCAAAAGAGATAAAGCCAGCAAATTATCAGCCTTTTACGAAATAGTAAAGAAAATAAATAAAATTTAATTCTAAAGGTATCCAAAACAAGAACGTAGACATTTACGAAATAGTAAGGAAGCAAGGGGAGTCGGGCTTAAAAGTTACACCATATATCTGTCCTTCATGTTCTCCTTACCCTCCTCCATAAAGTCGCCGCAGCCGCCGTCTCACTTCCCGTCGGCTAGGAGCCGGTCAAGGTCGATGCGCCCGATGTGGGTCTCGTCCAGCGAGACGTAGTAGAGATGCTTCCCTATCTTGACGCCGGTTGTCACCGTCGTCAGACCAGGGTCGGTGTACAGAGCGAGCGCCTCGCCGTGGACGCTCGCCCGCAGGACGCCGCTTCCCTTCGTGGGGACGGGTATGGTCGACTTCATCGCCGCCGCCACCATCTTCCTCGCCCACGGGTGACGGAGTAAGAAGTCCGAGCTCCAGCTCTTCTGCTCAAACGAAAGGCTGGGTGAGAATCGCATCCTCCGACAGAAAGATGCGAACCGTAGGAAGCGTTGATTGACTGTTTGGGAGCCGTCACCGCTACGAGGCCGATCCAGAAGTTGCCGTCGCCATCGTACCGGATGTTATCGGGGAAGCCCGGCAGGTTCTTCAGGAAGCTCTCGACCGTCCCCCTTTTGTCGCCGGCGATGTGATATTTTCTGCATCTTCTCCTGCAGACAACCAATTGTTATTTTTTAACTAAGTCTGATTTTCTGTTAATATTTTATTTATAAAAATATTTATTTCAAAACCAACACAATTTTATATAAATATGAGTCCTAAGTCTGATTTTTCAGAGTCCAGATCAAAATTAAATTTTTTTGTCACCCTGTGTCAATGGCTGAGGTTGCAAGTCACAAGGGCGTCCGTTTGAGTATCCTGGGTCATGAATTGCTGAAGTGGCCGATCTAGGTCGGGATCAACTAAATCTTGGATCAAATCGGCCAACGTCAAGTTGATTCTTGACGGAATCATCGATTCGGATAAAACAACCATCAAAATCAATATTTTCGATTAGAATCAACAGGGAAGACAGGTAGCCTGGATCCAATAGGACGGGTAAGATTGGTCTTTTTAGTTAGAATCAGCGGGAAGACCGATAGTCCTGATCCGATATGGTAGGGAAGACAGCCGCAGCGGCGTCATTTTGGGATGGGTTTCAAGTCAATTTCGCTACCCAAATGACGTCTTAGATCGGATCGGAATCTAATCTATCTTACAAACCCCAAAACCATGGTGTTGAGGTAGAAGGGCCCAGGATATATAAAGACTATATCAAATCTCAGCAATATGGGACTATCCCCACAATTCTAACACTCCCCCTCACTGCCACAGTGGGCAGTGGGAATAAGAGGTAAGATAATCAAGTATTAAAGATCGATAAGTGTCCGCTCTGATACCATCTTACAAACCCCAAAACTATGGTGTTGAGGTAGAAGGGCCCAGGATATATAAGCACTATATCAAATCTCAAGTAGTCAATATGGGACTATCCCCACAATTATAACAATCTAAAACTTTATTTTGATAGTTATTTAGGTTTTAACATTTTTGAAGAACTGATTCGAAGTGATTCTAGATCGTTATATCTCCTAATGGATCGCTCAGAATCTGAATCTAATCAGTACTCACTAATTCGGTGGCCGCTTCCAATCTTACAATGTTTGCCGGGGCAAAATTTTCATTAGAGTTGGACTTTTAACGAACAAATTTTAAAAAGTGAAGTTGCCTGAATTCTAAAAATTTTAAAATTCGAACCCCAGTCACCAATAAAACAGTCGCTATGGAAATTGTTACCAAGTCGGATGTTTAGGTTTCACTATTTGAAAGCCGAATCTTCAAAATATCAAGTACTCAAATTCGACTTTGATCGAGACTCCTTGAAAATCAGATTTGGAGACTCGGACTTGTAGAAAGACAGATGCTCGATCTCCAGGGAAGAACTACTCACAGGGAAGACTCGCAGTACACGACGGCGGCCTGGTCAGGAGTGACCGCTACACCGTTGGCGAAGTAGAGACCGCCGAGCAGAACGGCGGTGGTGTTGTCGGCGGGGTCGAATCGCAGCAGCCGCCCGTGCGGGCGGCCCTCCAAGATGTCGAGCATGTGAGCGGAATGGTTGTACTTGTACGAGGCGTCGGTGAAGTAGACGGCGCCATCGGAGGCTACGGCGACGCCGTCGACCAGGCCAAACCGCAGCCCCTCCGCCGCCTCCGTCAATAGGCGCACCGTACCATCTTCGGCTACCGCCAGAAGCCCCTACAACCATGGAGAAACATCTCAAAGAAAATACTTTGTTTCACAAGATACACCCAAAGAACGGAACTTGGCCGTCTGATCGCCACCAGAACTACAGATAACCGCTGCTCAGGGCCCCCTCTACCTTGTAAGGCTCGGCAACGAGCAGCTGATTGTCGGGGGCGAGGGAGATGCCCACCGGCCGGCTTCCGACGTGCGCCCACTCCTCAATTTTCGGCGGTGCCTCCGCCCCCTCCTCCCGCAGCCTCACCCGCCTTATCCACCCGTCCTCGCAGCTGACGTAAAGGATCCCGGAGCCGGCGTCGTACGCCAGGTCTTCGGGGCCGGGGACGAGTCGCTCGCCGACTTTCTCCGCCGCCTGGAGCACGCGCCTGTGGTGCTCGGGGACGGTGATTGTGTGGTGGGTGTAGTCGTCGGGCATCGGCGCAGGGTCAAACCCGGGGTCCTGAAGGACCGCTAGGAGGAGGGGAACCGAGACGGCGATGCACACGGCGAAAAAGCAGCCTAGGACGGCATGCTTTCGGCCGCTGCCGGTAGCGCTCGGCGGCGCCCTCGTCTTCGCCATGGCCGATGGGAACCTGCTTGCTTTGGGGCGACGAGCAAGGGGGACCTCTGGTCCTACTCCTGGGCCACCGCACCTAACCTGCTATGTAGCTGGTGATTAAACTTTAAAGAAAATATTGACTATATCTTATGTGAGATCTAATTTATTTTTTAGTGTCAGTGTTAACTTATTTTTTAGTTCCTCTCCGTAAGTTACCCCTTTAAAATTTTAATATCTCCATCTTACCCTCCATTTTCTCTACTTCCCCGCCGACGGCGTGTCAATCCAGAATAGGGGTGTTAAGTGGGCGGGCTTAGGCTGGCCCGTCCAAGTCCAACTTAGTCCATTTGTGAAAAGTTCAAATCCAGCCCACTTTAAATACAATGGATGGAAATAGACTTAAGCCCAATGGACCACAAAAGCCCATTTATGGCCCAATGGGCCAAACAACCTAAAAAGTAAATTTTAAGTTGATGTTGGCGAAGAGAAATTGGACAAACTGACCTCTCTTCTTCTGTTCGTTGTGTGGCACAGCCAGGGATGTAAATGAAATCCGATATTTCAATATTCCAATTCGATTTCGATAAAAACTAACGGGTTTGGTACTTGCTTTTGTATCATATAAGCTATCGAAATCGGATATTCCGGTAATTTATCGAAATTGAAATCGAAATCAGTTGATTTCGATTTTGTTAATCCAATTTCGATAAAAACAAGTATATATAGATAAAATAAAATAAAGTTAAATAAATTATCATATATAATATATAAAATGATAAAAATAAAGTCTTAAAGAAATTATATCATATTTTAGTAATTATACGTAAATTATTAACTTATTTTTAATCAAAAATTAATATTTAATATGTATTTTCAAAATTATCAAATTCGGTTCTGATTTCGACAACGGAATCAGAATCAAATCGAAATTAAAACACAGTGATTCAGAAATTATCGAAATTGGAATTGAAACCTCTTAACCATTATTGGAATCAAAATCTGATTCTGATGATTCCACTACCGAATCCAACCCCGTTTATTGCCCTAGACATATCCAAGATTTCAATGTGCATGTCTACGCTGGAACATCATCTGACGTTGCACCCAAGATGTTTTTATATTAATTAATATAATATTAACATTATTTTTAAAAATTATATTTATACATGATAAAATTTTATAATTATGATATTTAAAATTTAACATATATAAAAATATGAAAAAAAATTAAACAATCAAAATATTTTAAAAATAATTATTACATATGAAATGGGATATTCAGATATCTTTTTACATGAAAACTAAATTCATGTAAAATAATTTTATTTTACATACAACTTTATAGACTCTTAATATGAAAGAAACCAAAATAAATTTCAATATAAAAAATTCCAATTATGTTAAAATAAATAAGTTATGATACAATATAAAAAAGTATTTAAAATGTAGATATCAATAAAATATATAATTATATTAATTATAGAATTAATTTATTATGTTGATGACCATTATAGAAAATTTTAACAATTGAGTTCTAAAGTATCTTTTACATTGTGTGTCAATTGTTCTAGTGGCAACGGATGTTGAGGAGGACTAGAGTCGTTTTATATTTTTCTTATGTTTAATATTTTATAAAAAATTATAAAAAATATATTTGAATTATTTTTATATCATATAAATTTTAAATACTTAAATTATAACTATAATCAATTAAAATAAACAAATGTTGAATATATTTTTTTATTTTTTTAAAATTTAATAATAATTTTTATAAAAAAATTTGAATCGAATAATCTCAACAATTTTAAGTATATTTAGTTAATATATTAAATAATATGTCATAATATCTTTTGAAAATGCACAACACTATAACACATGTGAAAAGTAAAAGAATGACGAAAGAATAATTCAATATGTTATTTTAATCTAGTAATGATTTGCTTGAAAACATTAGTCTAACTAAATTTTAATTTGCAGACTTGTCGTAACATGATATCTTCAGTTATATCTCTATTTGGATCTATTTAAATGTAAAAAAGTTAAAAATATTTTATAAATAAATAATTTAAAATTTATTTAAAATATTTTGAACATTGTGACCGTAAAATTTTAAGAAGACAAATATTCTAAATTTTAATTAATATCATGTTGAATCTAATTATGTTTAGGGTTGTTTATGGCATTGTGTAGATAATAGTAAACCATCTATGGTCATGAAGTTAGGCTCCACATTTAACTTTTGTTGTTAACCTGTTTTATCACTCTCTCACCAAACGGGATACGTGGGCCAGCCCGCCCAAACCCATTTAGTTCAACGGGCTTCTTCGTGAGCTTGAAACCAACCCAACGGGCCAAAAGCAATAGCCCATATCCAGCCCATCACGGGCTTGCCAATGGGCTTAGAGATAAGCCTGTCCGTTTGACACCCTTGATCCAGAAATATCATTTCTTTTTCAAGGGAATCCAGATTAGGAGTGTCAATGGGCCGGGCTTGGGCTAGCCCGGCCCAAGCCCACTTCAGCCCACATATTTAAAACTTAAGCTCAAGCCCATGTATAAGACCCAACGGAGCTTGAGATGCCTAAATGGGCTTTAGCCCACCAAAGTACGTCATAGGGCATTAGCCCAACGGGCTTTAGTTACGTTAAATAGTATGAAATTGAAAATTCCATTAAAGTAAAAAAATTAAAAAAATTTATAAATTCTATAATAATGCAAAATATAGAATCTATAAAACAAAAAATAGAAAAAAATAAAATTCATAAATTGTGAATTGTTGTAGGTTGTAATATGAGAAATTACAACTCATATTAGTGAGAAGTTTACATTGTTGTTCCAAACAATAATTGAGAACAAAGAGAAAAAGTACCAAAGCAGACACAAAAGGTAAGCATATTAGTGAGAAGTTTACATTGTTGTTCCAATTTATAACCGCACGCTTCCCTGAGACTCCAGGGTCCTCCAATGACAATTCACTTGAAGAAATTTAACCAATAGTCAAGGGGAGTGCAGAAGGGTCTACCGACTGCCTGAACAGCATAACCCAGCTGAAGGACCAGAAATAACCTCCAAGCCTAGGCTGCTTCCTGCACTTCTAAAAGAATACAGGCTCATACAAATATAGAGGCAGTGCAATTTATGCAATAGAAAAGAAATTATATTTAATTTGCATTTCTCCATATATCATTGAGGCATAAATATGCTGCAGGATGTTACGTTGATAAGATGCTTTATCCTTCACTAGAGAAGCATGATTCCTTGCATTCTCCTCCAAAAACTCTAACACACTTCTAGTTTCTTCTTTCCTCTGCTGTTTGAAGTCTTCTATGGGCCAATTTGCTATCTCTGTACGCTTGAGTGTTTGACCAAATGAACAGTCTTCTGATATGCCATGTATGAAAAATCATGTTGAGGATCAAATCACCATTGATTGCCAGTTGAAAGTATACGAGAATATAAAAGCAGGTCGAATGGAAATAACTAGTTGAACTATAATAGAATATAATAGCAGGTTAGATGAAAATAACTAGAGGAAGAAAATATTCCAACGTGTCTTCATACAATATACATACCTGTTGGTGACATCTGGCTGTTAGGAGAGCCATGAGCAAAAAGTGAGCTAATAATCACATCACTTTGAAGCCTAGGTTCCTCTGAAATTCTACCAGAAACATTAATTTGTCTAGGTACGTCACTAGTATCATCAAAAAGAAGAGGTTTCTCTACATCAGCCTGAAAAGAGAAGAAAAGGCAAACAATTATCATATTACATTTGATTCTTTTTAGACCAGAAATAAGGTGAATGTAAGAGCAGATAAAGATTGAGAGAATAAGCATACATAAATTACAATGTTCCAAAAATACAAGGCAGCAAGAGAAAATCCCGCCATTTGCCGATTGCCTACACTTACATGCCACTATTTTTAGAACTAAATTATGCCAACTTTTGCTCGTAAAATGAATGTAATGACTAATGAGACCATATTTCTTATAGATTTCGGGATTAAAAAAGAATACTATAAAAAGAGCATGGATATAACCGCTCCTCATGGGGTGCCTAATAGCACTCCAAGCAATAAATGTCACCTAAAATGAGCATGCAATATGCATCTCTCAAGCTCTCGAGCATCGTAAAAGTCAAGAATTTCGCACTTTAAAATAGAAATGCAACAAAACTTTAAAATTAGTGGACAACATAGACAAAGAATGGCCTTTGATACCAGCACCTTTTAAAAGATAAAAAGTATGATAGACTATTCAACATGATCATTGATCAATAACACATTCAGGAGATTATGTATAGCATATAACTCTAATAGGGTTCTTGGTTGCATCACGAGATGAGTTAAAAATAATCACGTTAAGGTAAATGCCCCTAAGCCAAACCACTACTCGGCAAGTACTAGTCTCAAATAGCATCTGCAACTCCAATAGTTACCAGAACAAATACAATAGGCCAAAAAGAAAATTCATGTTTAGCAACTTCTATCAGACGGGGCATATGAGGCTACTCCACATTTGACTAAACAAGCAAAATCACCGTAAACGTGTAACAGTACACTGGCACCAAATCACCTCTCCGAATAGGAAAAATTGGGGTCAAACAAAAACACCCTCCAGCAACTAAGCACGCTTGACTTTAGCTAATCAATAAATCTAATTCAGAGAAATCAAGAGCAATATACCACCCACACTTGCTTGAGAAAAGGAAAAGAGATAACACATCGAGAATATGTTTTTCGCTGATGTGATCTTCAGTTGTTCCAAGAACAATTGGATACACTCACTATTCGGTAACCCTGCACCTAGGCCACATACTTTTTTTGTGGCAGTAATACTTAAAACAGCTCCTACCTGATGCGTTTGAACAGAAACATGCTCACCCTCGTCGCTATGGCCTTCCCTCTCATTGCATCATGCAGACCAATGATTGCTCTAATAAAGCACATCAAGAAATGCCCAGGTATGGCAAAATTCCCATCTACGATAAGCAGAAAACTTGTAAATACAAGCGCAATAATCTATATATAACACATCCCAGTTGTTTCCTAGTTGAAAAGGATGTCTGCATGAAAGCATAGGAAGCATCGACCCCAACATTGACCGCGGAAAAAAAAATGAACGAAACGCTTATTTCACCTTCTTAAATAAAATAAGAAGAGGGAAGAGAAAAAAGGGTATAGGGTCTGCATTTGCCGGCTTTGCCTCTCACCTCGGAGATAGGAAGGCGAGCTGAGGGCGACGAGGAAACAGCCGAGGGAGGAGAAGGCGAGAGGAAGCGCCATTGCTGATGGCGCGCCAAGAAGAAGAAGATGAGGGCGAGCAGGAGGAAGATGAAGACTGAGGCGGCGATCGCGAGGACGAGCAGGCGGAGTAGGGTGTCATCCTCGGGTGGGGCCATCTTCAGTGGCTGCTAGGGCCGCAGAGGTTGCGCGGCCACGAGGACCGTGCGGAGCGGGGCGCGAGCGGCGGTGGCGCTTTGAAATGGTCGCTTAACGCGGTGGGAAGTTACCCCGTCGGCGTTGACTTCCGGGGCCGCAGCGGCAACTCCTGGCGCTGCCTCCCCGGGGAGGCGGCAACCGCTGACATAACAGAAGGGAAGAAGGGACGGAAGGACCGACCCAGGGCGCCGGGAGAGCTGTTACCCCTTATCACTTCAGGCCCTCTCGCTCGAGATCGCCGTGGGTTTGTGGCTTGCACGAAGACGGGCTTTTGACGGGCCAGCGGGCCAAAATCGACGGGCTTCCCTGATTCACCTAAAATGAGAAACGAGCTTTGTTTATGTAGCCCTCTTAATTTTTGTGAGGAGCCCAAGCCCAACCCACAACAAGCTTTTTCACGGGCTAGCGGGCCCAGCCCACCCATTTGACACTCCTAATCCAGATGGTGGGTCGGTTTGGGTTGACCTAGATTTTATTTCTTTTAATATTAGAAATTAAATAAATTCAAAAAAATATGAGAGATAAGAAAAAATGCAAACAATGTAAAAAATAGAGAATATGGTTAGTAAAAAATTTATTCATTTTTATTCAATGTTACCTACTGTTATTCTTATACATAATGAATATACTCTTTTCAAGATATTTTGAAAGAGTATATTTGGATGACTCTAAGATAAGATCTTGAATGTCTAATATAACAGTTATACGTGGAATGTATGAAAGTATTTAATAAATATCCATAATTAAGTTAAGTCATCACATAATCTTCTTTATGATAAGTAAGAAATCAAGAGTTTTGAGATGATTAAATCCCCTTGTATGATAATATGCACAGTTAATGTCTGCCACAGTTAATGTCTGCCACATTGTGTTCCTTCTCCACTTTGTGTCTATGCACTGTGACCTTCGTTTTGTGTGGTATGCGTGTAATGTTCCTCTTTCGTCAACTTCATTTGTGAATGTTGTGATTCAACTTTAGTTTTATATGTGGTTGGGAATGTTACTCTATCGATGTCGAACCCTCCATTGCTACTTTTCAACGTCAAATGATTCAACATCTAGAATTGAATTTTCATATTTAGCTTGGGCATTTCTTCTCACACCTTTGTCAACTACTTCTTAATATGTAAGATCCAAATGATTAGTTACAATCTATTTACTTTTAACAATTGATTTCTTACTTTGGCGAGAAGATTATCTAGTCTCCAACCTCTTTGCCATCAATGGAGGAATTTAGAATTCCTTGGCTAAAGATACATTGTAGAGTTCTTCCGAAGCCCATTGTCTCCTTCTTGATCGTTCACCCAAGATTGAAAAATATTTTGCTTCTCGAAGAACTAGTCTAAATCAATGTTGCCATCTTTTAATAGTGACCATGTCACTTCTCCTTCCCATCACTTCTACTCTCCACCTATGTTTCTTCTTACGGTTATTCCTCATTCTCTGCAAATTCTTCATCTTCAACCTTATGTTGTAATGATAATATACCAACTACTTTAGTCTTCTAGACGTCAACTTATTCTTTTACTTTATATAAATTAGGATGAAAGTTGACTAATACCTTTCACATCTTGAAGCCGATGTGGTTTGGTTTAAAATTTTTATTGCAACGACCACTAAATCCTCATATCTCGATGTCTTGTTGTGGTTCATCCACTAGTAAGCTGCATGGCATCATTGTATGTTAGAAGATAATTAGAATAAGTTAATTATATGAATTAAAATAATGCAATGAATGGTATGTACCAAGACTTAGAAGCAAAAGGGCTAGTTGTACTCTTGATGTCCCATAGTAAATTGTCCTCATTTTATAGTCATGCATCTTGTTATATACTATAATTAATCAATCATCATCCCAAGCATTCGACGGAATACTAATTTCACACTCTCTAGAAGCTCATTGATTGGTATGAACAAAAAACTAGAAAAATATTTCTAGTTAAAAAAATGACTTGACAACATATACATGTAAGTGGAGAGTGGTACACTATATAGTGTAAGGAATCAATACATGACAGCGGAAAAATTTTGATTCCATAAAACCATGATCTTTGCCTTGGTCGATGCCGAACGAGTAAAACCGATAACCGAATATGAAGCAAAACGAGAGTACCACATGGGATTTCTAACATCCCTCACCATGGATGAAGAGAGGACATTCCTCCTTGCTGAAAACTGTTCAAGTGTCCGGTCTCTAGCGGTATCCACACGATCTGCTTCAATAGATGAGTTCTCTCTTCCTTCGGGTCTCCAGAAACCTTCCAGATCCAAGCTTGACCATGGGAGATCACCTTCTAGAGGAGAGAGGAGGAAGAGAGGATGCTTGGGACGTGCTCCAGCCCTATGGTTTGTTAAGGTTTAGCTTCATAAGCCATTTATATATAGAAGTTGGAATTTTTCACAAAAATCCAAAACTTTTATAAAATTGCGTCCATGCCCTCATCTTATTGACCAGATTTAATGTGTGTGACCCACTATGCCCAATAGTCAATTTGGTTGAAGCCTTAATTAATTTAAAAGAATAATTCCTTTAAGTTAAATCAAAACCGTTATCTGATAACAGTTTTTACGGCATTCTGATCATAAAGGGTATAAGCCACATCCTATAATCCCAAATGACTTTGGAGAGTTAAATAACAACCATTAAGTCTTTCCATCAACAATTACCACACGGATTTAAATCCTCGTTCATACAATGTCCCGGTCGGTCAGAGGTTCGGCACTGGCTGTCAACCCCTAAGTATTCCAACTCTATGAAATCTTGTACTCAGGAATGGATCAACTGGAAAACTCCTTTTTCAATTATCCTATCTACCTTGGCCAAGTATTTAGAGTCCTATCCATAGAACATTCTCTTTCTTCTACCGAGAGTGAACGATCCCCTATTGTTCGCTTAATTGCCTCCACCAGTTTTCCCATATACCCAATCCATTAACTATATAGGACCACAATACTAAGTGATCCATCAGTCAATAGTCAAAGTACATAGTACGTCTGGCAAGACATCTTTGGCGACTCAGGTCAAAGATCCAATCGCGTTATTGAGATGTAAGAATAACTCGATAGACGGTTCGGTAAGATACCGATCGGGTTTTCCTAAATTGGTCAGTTCAGTGAACTCATTCCACTAATGAGCACCTGTGTGTGTATCACAGTGTCCCCACACTGATGACCAATGAGATCGATCATTCTCATAATATGAGAAGACATCACACACACTAGTCTATCCGGATTCTTAATGTCCCGTCTCAAGGATCCTATGACTAGGAATATTTAGATCACATACCTCTAGATGATCGATCTCATTATCATGATCTTATCATGATTCAATCATCATTGCATGTGATCAAAGACTTCATTACGATATACACTTCTAATAAAAGCTAGTAACGAAGTTTTTGCCTATTTAATTGAATGAGATATTCCTAGAAATGTCGAATCATATCATATATGATTGGCTTGTAGGGCTTACATTTCTATCAATCTCTCACTTGTACTAAAGCTAATCACCCATTTGGCTGATCTCTATCAGCTCAAGGTGATGCTCAAACACTCTTTGAGTAACTGCTTTAGTTAGTGGATCTATAATGTTATTAACGGAAGATACTCTATCTTTAATTATATCTCTATCAACTGCATTCTCTCTGATTCTATGGTATTGCCATAGAAGTTTGAAACTTCTAATGAGACTTTGACTCTACCCCATTGTTTTCCTAAAACAATGATACACTTTCAGAGAAGGTTGGGACAATCCCATAAGCCAGATGAACATCTTCATCTAGTCAACTTCTCAAGCAATATACAGTCATTATTCAAAATACTTTAGATTAGTTTGTAGAATTAGCAGTGTTCTCTTGCATGGAACTCTTTCAGCTCACTACACCACCATTATTTTGACTTATTATCAGACTTATCTGATTAGAGGCTTGTGTTCATAAAACTACATGACTTCAAGTCTTATCCTCCATACATTAGAGATATATCATTAGTGCTTTTCAAGTACTCAAGGACACATCTCTAAATTATCCTGTGACTCTCACATGGATTTACTTGATGAATGCTCATAACACTTGGAGCATTAATGAAGTCATGTGCGTAGCATCACAAATGTGATAGGTCCTATTGCAAAAGCATAAGGGCTATACTAATGTGATCTCTTTATCTCTCAAGAAGTCTACAAAGACATCTCTTTAAAGAGATCAACTCCACACTACATAGGTAAGAAACCTATCTTGGAGTTTACCATGTCAAACTCTTTGACTATGGTATTTACGCACATGAATTGGGTAAGGCCAAGAAACCTTTTAGATCTATCTCCATAGATCTTAAAACCCATATTAATTTTGGAGGATTAATTGATAACTAGATTCACTTATGATAACATATTTACTTCATTCTTAATGAGTAGTATGTCATACATATATTATGTCAAGAAGATAATAGTACTCCCACTTATCTTATATGAAAACACAAGGCATATCTTCATTCTTAATGAAGTCATAAGATTTAATCTCATTAAACTTTATCTACTATCTATGAGAAGTTTTACTTTAGTCCATAAATGGACCTTATGCACACACTATTTGGATGTTTTGGAACTTGATTCCCAAAGGTTGTATCATATACACCTGTTTCTCAAAATAATATAGAGAAACACTATCTTAACATCCATTTGACATATCCTATAGTCATAGTGTGTAACAATCAAAATCCGAATGGATTAATTCCATGACATAGGTAAAAGGTCTTATCATAGTCAACTATTTGACTTAAATGAAATCCCTTTTAACTATCCTTACTTTGAAGGTCTCTACCATCTAATATACTTCAATCGATTCTTTAGTGATCCATTTATACCCTATAGATACTAAATCCTTAGGTGGATCTATCAAGTTCTGAACTTGATTAGAATAGATAGAGTTTATATCGAATTTTATTGTTTCTTCCTATTTTGAATCAATATCTCATATTGCTTCAATATAGATCTTAGGATCATTATCCTTTTATCTTATGTCTAATTTCTTCCATCAAATATATGTCTCACATATCTCTTAGGTTGATTGGACATAAGAAAAGATCTATGATTTGTCCTTGTGTAAATATAAGCTAGTACCTTAATAAAAATGTCCATAGATTGTGGGATTGGAGCACCTTCCATTTATACCTTACTCCCACTATCTTTCTTGAGGAGAGACTCTTCCTTTAGAAATATAATGAGATGGGCAACTCATACCCTTCTCCCTAAGAAAGACATTAATATCCTTAAATTTGCTTAGGATATCTCACAAGCCAGCACTTTGTAGTCTTATATTCCAATTTGATAGGGTTATACTTTTTTACCAGGCCAGATATTCTGAAACCTTAACTTGCTTAAGGTCAAGCTTTAACCCCTTTCCATATCTGATATGAAATAAATGGAATATACTTGAAAGGTACCAATTTAAGATCAAGTGCCTATATTGAGTGCTAACCCCTAAATAGACAAAGAAGAATTTTGCAAAGGTTATCATTATCCATATTATGTCCTACACAATATGGCTTCTCATTTTAGCTACTCAATTAAGCTAAAATGTATAAGAGGCGTCCATCAAAATTAGATTCTACTATCGTTCATTTATGTGTGAATTATTACTTAAGTATCCCCTCCTTGATCTCATCAAAGAGTTCTAATCCTCCTTTTATTAATATTTCATCTTCATTCTTAATCTCAAATAATTTCTCAAAGGTTTTGGATTTGTACTTCATAAAGTACATATGTCCATACCTAGAGAAGTCATCTTTGAAAATTAATGAAGTTGAAATATTATCCTCTAACATCAATAGATATGAGCTAACATGCTTCTAGATGCATGAGTTCTATAAACTCATTAGCCCTCTCTCCATGTCTAACAAATGAAGAGTTAGTCATTTTACTTAATAAAATAAGACTTAGATATAGTTAATGATTCCAAATCATTTACCTATATGTTTCTATCCGAATAGTACTCCTTAAGTCTTTTCTTATAAATATGAACGTACTACTAAACAATAGATTAATCAATATCAATCTACTTCACCTAATGAGGATTATTCACACATATTATAAATAACATACAAATCTGATATGAATAAACTCTTTATTATGCTCCTACTGGTAAACACTTTACATGTTATCATTTTCATACCATTGAACAAATCATCTTTTATTCTACTAGGAAATGAAAACAATATTCTTTTAGAAGGATAATTAAGACAACTCTAGAAGGTTATAGAAAATTTGTATCTCCCACTAGTAATGATGAAACATTTTGTACCATTTCATATGTAGGTCAACAATCTTCTTTAAGCCTTCATTTACTTACTATTATCCACAACTCATTGTAGATATTGTTGGGTTAGCCCGATATTAATTAAGATGATCCACTTGTTATTGGGCTTGGCTTAGCACACTATTAGGCCTATAAGATGGAACGTGGCTTATTGGGCTTAATCTCCTGTTAGGCCCAGGTTCCGACTATGGGCAGGATCCTAATCCTAGTCGAACTCGGACTGGTCCATCCTCTCTATATAAGCACATGCAGGGCTGTGACTCCCCATACGGTTACACTGTACAGGCTCAATAGAAAGAGGAAACCAGAGGATGGTCTGAAGGAGACGGGCGATTCCTATCCGGCGGATCTTCCTCGTTCTTCGTCTTTCGCAGCAAAAGATGGAGTTTAGATCATCGACAGGTATTCTTAAACTCCAACATGTGGTATCAGAGCCCATGTTCTATCTCACGGATGTTTGATACGGCAGAAATCAATCATCTATTTCTGCCTTACATTGGGCATACCGTGAAATTGGAAAAAATCCTATGCTTCGATTTCTTCTGTTTATGCTTTGCCCATCCGTGCCGTCGGTTGCTCCCCCTCGCGCTCCCTGTGACCGGCCTCCCTCGGTGCGTGGTTGGGCAGCGATCGACAGCGTCATCGCTGTTTTATCCATGCGTTTTTCTCAGCCGTGCTAAGGCGTCGTCAGGGTCGGACTCCTCCGCGGCTATGGTAGTTGTAGTCGGATGTACAGGATATGCGCGAATGCACATCCCTGCCCGCGGCTGCCAGGTTTGGGGGGAAGGGGGGACCGCGCCCGGTGTCGCTAGGCGGCCGGCGGCAGTAGGCAGGGCGCTGCTTGCATCTTCCCGCGGGCGTGTGCCTGCGGGAAGGTGTTTCAGGTAATAAAAATAAAATAAAATAAAATAAAATGCGGGAACAGAGGGCTGGCGGCCATCTCCTTCCATGGATGGCTGGTTTGGTGCTGTTTTTGGCTGACGAGGGTCTGGCCTAAGCGGCAGCCCTCTGCTCCCATGGCTGCACAGCGGCTAGGGTTTCTCTGTTAGGAGAAACCATGGGTCAATTTGGTTGGAGATGATGATTATTACAACTTTGCCCCTTGATCCATTAGTTTTAAATAAACCTCATACAATGTTTGGATCTTATTGAATATTGGATTTATTAAGGTTTTAGAATCCAATATAAATTTGGATCTCATATTAAGTCATCCGGTTTTTTAAATGTCCTTATTAATTTTAGCCATTAAGTCAAATGTTTTGTATTAAAGTTAGTTTCTTATCTTTTGATTTGGTTAAAGGATTATGGGCCCATTCAGCATATTGTAGGGTTATAATCCATTAAGAAAACCAATTTAAAAGATAGGGATATGTATGCAAAATAGAGGATTTGAAATTAATTTCGGTCGATATTTCAACCGTAAAACTGGATATTTATGCAAACAGGTTGCTAAAATTTCTGTTTATAGTTATTTTAGTGAATTTTAGCATGAAAATTTTTTGGACATTGGTTATTGCAATTTCTTGATAGAAATATCAAGCATACAATAATGACCTCTTAAAGTTTTTTTTATACATGAATGTTTCTTATTATTGCAATAATATTATGATTATGTCCTTAGCTCACATAAAGTCATTATTTGATGTTGTTATATAGTTTAGTGGTGAATTTTTGCATTCTAAATGGTTGGGTAGATCACCAAAGTGGCACCAATCATGGGGAATAATAAAATTTGTCACTCTTTAGTTTAAATAGCATCAAGTGAGCATATGGTTTTAATATTATTCTTATTTGGATGGAGGGAGATTTAATATTTGAAGTGTGTGAGTAGATCACCAAAATGACCTTATACATAAAAAATATTGAATAATCCTCATAAATAAAATAAGAATAGTATTAAATTTATGCTTTTAATTTGGAGATAAAGTTTGACTCCCAAAGAAGTGCTTTATTTTCAAGTTAAGAGTATGATAGAATAATATTTATGTATACAGCGACTCTTGGGAGTTTGGTACCTAAAGGTATAAATTCTCTTGATATCAAAGTATATATGGATGTTAGTTCTATCATTCAGTTTATTTGGGGAGTTGGTCCATTAGCATGTTGTGATTGCCTCCCAAAGGAGAAATTACAATGATGCACCGGACCGATCGTAATTCTTTTTAGTTATTAGAATTACTTTGAGCTTTTAGCCTATTGCCTCATATATGTTTAAGTTGCATTATCTCATGTGAGCATATTTATTTATTGCAGTTGCTTCTCCTCTTCGTACTAGGTCTGTGCCTTTTCTTAATAGGACAAACTTAACTGAATTGAATCACACTAGAAATGGGAGTGTTGGAGGACATATGGTCAATGTATGTTTTGAGTCTCATCTGGTTGATGTTCCTTTAGATTTCTGGTGGATTGACTCTGGGTCTACTGTGCATATTGCCACATCTATGCAAGGTTTCTTGTTCTAGAGGCCGGTTAATGAGGGTGAGCAGTCTATTCTCTCAGGGAACAAGACACGCTCGCAAGTTAAGGCCATAGGAACTTTTAGACCTATTTTGATTAGTGGATATGTTCTAGACTTAGAGGATATTTTTTATGTGCCATCATTTAGTAGAAATTTAGTGTCAGTATCAAAACTTGATAGAAAAGGGTTTCATTTCAGTTTTGGAAACTCTTCCCTTAATTTAATTAAGGATTCAGTTGTAGTTAGTGCTGGCAATATTTCTGATGGCTTATATAGATTGTGTCTTTCTTCTTCAGTAGAACTTGTTCATGATACTTTGCATACTTCAGTTGTTGCTGGCAATAAGCGTGGTAGGGTAGATGAAAAGTCATCCATTTTGTGGCATAGGAGATTAGGGCATATCTCCATTAAGAGGCTTCAAAGATTAGTGAGAGAAGGAGTCCTTCCTCCTCTTGACTTTAAGGATTTTGAGACATGTGTTGACTGCATTAAGGCAAAGCAGACACACACGCCTAATAAGGATGCCACAAGGAGTTTAGGGATCTTAGAGATTTTCACCCTGTCTGTCTGGAGAGTGGTACTTTGTCACATTCATAGATGACTATTCTAGATTTATGTATCTCTACTTACTTCGTGAAAAGGGAGATGTTTTTGACATCTTTAAGGTTTTTAAGAGGGAAGTAGAGAAACAATCAGGTAAAATAATCAAGATAGTCAGATCTGATAGAGGTGGCGAGTACTATGGTAGATATACAGAGATGGGACAAAAGCCGGGACCATTAGCTCGATTCCTTAAGGAAGAGGGTATTGTACCGCAGTACACCACCCCTGGTAGCCCATATCAGAATGGGGTTGCTAAAGGAGGAATCAAACTTTTAAAGTGATGGTCAGGACAATGTTAAGTCACTCTACCTTACCTTTATCCCTGTGGGGCGAAGCCGTTAAGACAGCTGCGCACATAATAAATAAAGTTCCTACGAAGGCGGCACCTAAAACTCCTTACGAGTTGTGGTGTGGTAGGAAACCCTCTGTGAGCTATATGCGCATTTGGGGATGCCCAGCTGAGGCTAGGCCATACAGTCCACATGAAAAGGCGTTTGACCTCAAAACGACCAGTGACTTTTTCATTGGTTATCCAGAGAGGTCAAAGGGGTACAAATTTTATTGTCCTTCTCATGTGTCCATCATTGTTGAGACAGATAAAGCAAGGTTTCTTGAGGATGGTGGAATTAGTGGGAGTGGGGCTTCTCGAGAGATTTCTTTTGAGGAGTTGCAGGATCAGGATAAATTTCTTGCATCTACTGTTAGCCATGTTCCATTGTTCATTCCAAGGAATGATACTTTAGGGGAACGAGGCGTTGAAGTAGATCCACCCCATGATATTCCCAATATAGCTCCAGAGTCGATGGATATAGTAGTTGACCAACCACTTGTCCAAGTGGATCAGGGGCCATTACTGCGACGCTCTGAGAGAGTTAGGAGACCTACTATATCTGATGATTTTATTGTTTATCTACAGGAGGATGGTGTTGGCAAGGGTAGCATTGAGGATCCAATGACATTTTCACAAGCCATGAAGAGTGAAAAGTCAGGCTATTGGTTCGAAGCCATGAAAGATGAGCTTAACTCAATGGTTAAGAATCAAGTCTGGGATCTCGTTGACTTGCCAGAAGGGTCCAAACTTGTTAAATGCAAATGGGTATTCAAAACTAAAGTGGACTCAAATTGTAATGTTGAGCGATATAAGGCCAGACTGGTAGCTAAAGGTTTCACTCAAAGGGAGGGCATTGACTATAATGAGACTTTCTCTCCAGTTTCTAATAAACTCTCATTCAGATTAGTCATGGCCCTTGTAGCTCATTTTGATTTAGAGCTGCATCAGATGGATGTGAAGACGGGTGTAAGCACCCGAAACGGGATATCCGTAGATCTCCCCTCTTCTGGCCCCTACGCTTGCTTTGGGGACTTGGTGGATGAGATGTTAGTGGGTGTGGTCACCAGGAGCCAAAGGCTTCAAAATATAGTAGAATGAAAAGAAATGAAATGGAGAAGTGACCGTCGTACCTTTGGAAGCGGGGAGATTGTTGGGTTCCGACTTCTCCTCTCTTGGCCGGTCGAAAGAAGAGAGCTTAGTGAGTCATTCGTCTTTGATCCGGTTGGAGCTCCGCCTCAATCGGATTTACCTAAAAATATCCATAAGAAAACATAGAAACAAGTGAAAGGTTCATTAGTTCTAATGAAAGCATAGTATCGTGCTCAAATTTGAATTCAAACATGCAAAAGAAAAGAGACTAACCGGATTGGGACTAAATCCCAACCCCTATTTAGAAGGTTTAGATATGCATGAAAATGCAAATGAGTGGCTCAATATATGCTAAATGACATGTTAATGAGAGTTAAAATGAAAGGGGGAGTAAAGGATCGACCGGAAAGGTAAATAAACTCAAAAAAATGAAAAACGGGGTCTGCCCCTGCTAGTGCCCCATATATGGAGCGCCTGCTGCAGGTGTCCCCTTGATGGGGCGCGTTGACCAAAGTCAAAGCGCCCTATTTATAGGGCACCAGGGACTGGCTTCAGCAGATTTTCTTCCCCTCTTCGTGGCATCGCCCCAGAGTGTAGGAAGACCTCCAAGATGGAAAAAGGACTTCTTCAAGCAGCCAATACTCAAGTGAAGCTAATGGAAGAGTGTTTTGGCACTAGATGTAAGGGAAATGGAGTGTAGAGGCCCTCAAAGTTGGAGAAAAATCATATTTCTGAAGAAGGAAACTGCAGGTTTTTGGGGTTTTTGGGGGAGGGTTTTGGAACGGTTTGAGAGCTTGGAGAGGGGTTGTAAGGCCTTGGGAGTGTTGTGGTGGATGATAGGGTTTGGGGGACGCCCTTAGTGTGTGCTAAACCTTCCAAATGGGGGTCCTTTTATAGGCAAGAAGAGGGCAACTTTATCTGCAGAACTGTCCCATCAATCTGTCCAATCAGTTAGATCAGGTGCAGGTGCCCTATAAGTAGGGCGCCTGGTGCCCTATTTATAGGGCGCCTGGTGCCCTATAAGTAGGGCGCCTGGTGCCCTGTATATAGGGCGCTTTGACCTTGGTCAACACCTATTGATCTTCTTCGAAATGCGCCGAAAAACTTGATTTTTCTGGAAAACTTGGTTCCCTTGAAAGGTTACTCAAATATTACTCATGAAAACAAGAATTTAAGCTCTTCAACTAGGCCAAAATTGAGTGTCTACAGCTTGCCTCGCCTAGGCGTCGGCTTTGTAGGGGAGTGACACGATTGAAACGTAGGCGAATGTAGCGAAGCGTAATGAGGCGTAGCGGAATGAAGTGGTAATGGACTTAAAAGGTGATGCCAAGGTGTAGATTTAGACACGCCCTCATTGGCCTAGTTGAGTGGAATAAAACTTTACCGGACTCCGAGATTACCCTTTGTCTTATCGAAACCTTCCCTCTAGTTGATTGGTTAAAGAGAAGAACAGTACTGAAAGTAAATAACTAAAATCCCACGTGGGGGAGAATTGTTACCGGCTAGGACCCGAACTGCATGGTGTGCTGGACTCGGTAGAAATGCAGTAAATTGCGAAAAGTAAAGAGGAGACAACAAATCAACCAAGGTTGGGTTCTTCAAATTCGTAAGGTTTTACTCAACAATACCAATTCAGTTCGACATGGAAAAACTTCTTGTTTCATTGAAATCATTGTTAAAACCCGTTGGAAACCGATTCTCTAAAAAATCAAGTCCTTCTCGGGCTATAAAAGACCATTTTTAAAATGTTCATAATGGGACTGGAAGGAGGTTATGGCAGGATTAGGAAGCGGGGAATGGTCATGGTGGGATGATGTATGTTGGTGTATGAAATGATGCATGTTGGGTTTAAAGAAATACAAATAAGTATAAGAAAATAGTTGAAGATATATGTTGAACATAACGGGTCAGGACATCTATGAAGAAACCATCGTCCCCGCATATTCAACTTTGGCCTATCCGCAAGCCTAGGGAATGACTGAGCCCTCACTGATTTTGTTGAAGGGGTTCTCAGGCTCAGCCCCCTCTAGACTTGAGGTCTTCAACATCTTAAATATTATTCATTTTAATAGATGCAATACTAAATGCAAGTCCTAATAGGGGTCGGGGTAGTTCACTTTTGTTTTTCAATTTTTGATTTTTTTGGTGTTTTTGCTTCCTCCAAGTGCCTGGGGACATGAAGCTGGCATGCCTTCTTCTATTCCTGCACCCACTTGAGAGAAGATATTAGAACTTTATTTTGGCTTAGTCCCTTGCGAGGAGAGGGCAAAGTTGCCTTGATCTTTTGTCAAGATACATCGGCCTTATCAAGGTAAAGATAACAGAAAAACATAAGTATGCATAACAGGAAATATGCAAGACTGAAATTAAACATGAATGCAAAGGCAACTAGTCAATTTAGAAAGCAAATTTTTAGGCATTTTGAAATTTTTGATTTGTTTGGGTTTTTGATGGTTTTATAATGTTTTTGGTGTTTGGGATATTTAATAATTTTTTGGTGTTTTGAATATTTATTTTTTAAGATTTTTGATTTTATGAATTTGTTTGGTGATTTTTGAAGTAATCAATTTTTTTGTTCAGTGTGAAGGACACGACCATCTCATCTTTTGCTTTGCTTGCCGTAGGTGCCTCTCATTGTTACTTAAGGGTTAAGAGTAGGCATCACGTGTAAGAAAGTGCCTAGTCTAAAATCTTCTGACCTTCCGTCTTTGATAGGCTATGGTTCTTCTTGGGTCTAGTCACCAACCTTACCTGCAAGGTTAAAGAGGGAAGAGGATTGATGGTAAGTCCTTACTAAAATTCAAGGGTGTCGAATTTGTTTCTCTACTGGTGCCCGCGTTGCCTGTTTAGGATTTGACATCCTTGGGTCCTTCCTTCTAGCCCTCTTTCTTCTGACGGCCCTCATTCGGACAGGTCTTTTCTTTTTTTGCTTGATTTTGACCTGAGGGGTTCATTGCCCATCTTTTGGAGCCTTTTTCTTTTGGGCTTTTGTTGGTACGCATTCAGACAGGTCTATTCTTTTGCCGACCTGAGGGGTCATTGCCCATCTTTTGTCACCTTTTTCCTCTTTTTGAGAAGTCAGACCTTCAGAGGCATTTTCCAACTAAGGCAACGGGCACTTTCGATACTCCTCATTCTAACCCCTTTCATCTATTCTAAACTGAAACGAGAAGAGAATGGGATTAGGTTGACCTTCTTTTGCCAAGCGTTGCCTAGCTTTCTCTCTGACTTCCGATCATCGGATCTCAAAGTTAGGCGTGTAGTGTGTGCAGTATGATGCCTATCCATATTTCTCTAAGTGACAAGTTGGTGCACCGAGCAAGCAAGCGTTAGATGTTATCATTATTCTTCACACCTTTAGATTTTATAGATTTTTGTTTTTTTTGTGATTTTTGTTTTAAGGGAAATATTTTTGAGGTACACACCATTCCAGGGATGAGCTAGTTCTTCTCCTTCTACATTAGTCAGCTTGTATGAATTACTGGGATAAATAGCTAAAATCACTTACGGACCCTCCCAATTAGGTTGAAGTTTGGAGCGGGGACCGCCCGGCTTAATGAATATTCTTTTAAGCACAACCTCACCGATTTCAAATTTTCTCTCCACCACCCTCTTCTGATAAAATCTTTTAAATCTATTCTGATAAGATCTAGCATGTTCGGCAGCGGCCAGTCTCCTTTCATCTAAGAGTTCGAGTTGCGCGAGAAGAGAATCTCGGCATTCATCCATCGGGATATCTCGATTGATCTGGACTCGGAGGGAAGGAATGATTACTTTGTATGGAACTACCGCCTCCATCCCAAATGCCAAGTCATAGGGGGTCTGACCTGTTGGGGTTCGAATAGAGGTGCGGTAGGCCCATAGAGCATCAACTAATTTATCTGGCCAATCCGCGAATTTGCTAGACTTACAAGTTTTCTTAATGATTTTTATCAGGGTTTTATTGGTGGCTTCTACTTGACCGTTGCCTTGAGGATAATATGGAGATGAATGATGCAATCTGATGCAATACCTGTTGCAAAGGTCACGTAGCTCCTGAGAGATGAATTGTGGTCCGTTGTCGGTGATGATGTCGCCTAGGATCCCGAACCTGGCAATGATGTTGCGCTTGATGAAGGTGCAGACTGTTGATGCCTTGATCTCCACGTATGCTTCCGCCTCTGCCCACTTGGTGAAGTACTCCGTTGCCGTTAGGATGAAGGATTTGGTTTTGTTTGTGGAGTTTGGGTCACCAAGGGGTCCGATAACATCAAAAGCCCACATAGTGAAGGGCCATGGGGTGTGAATCGGGTGAAGGGAAGATGTGGGAGAGTGAATCTTGTAGGCGGGAAATTGACATTGATGGTAGTGCCGGACAAAGATCGAGCAATCTTCTTCCAGAGTAGGCCAATAGTACCCTTGCTTGATGATCTTCTTGGCGAGGACTTGAGCATTTACATGGCCTCCACATACTCCGGAGTGTGCTTCTTTAAGCACCAATTCAGCCTCTTCTTCATCTACGCATCTTAATAGAACACCGGTCAAAATCCTTTTGTAAAGTACTCCACCTAAGATGGTGTATCTCTGGGAGACCCTTCTTATGGCTTTCTTCTCTTCGGCAGTTGATCCTGGTGGATATATCTGATCCTGACAGTAATTTGCAATCTCATGATACCATGGTTTCTCACCCTCTTCTAATTTTTCCAACTCAACCAAAGATACTTCCTCCTTTTGCTCAATGTACTCTTTCCTTTCAAACTCTTCTTTAACCTTCAAGAATCGTGCATCTTCTACTACCGGAATGGTATGTCGGCGGACATAGATCATCCTAACCTGTCTGCCTAGCGGGACAGATAGTGAAGATGCCAGAGAAGCGAGAGCATCGGCAAGAATATTTTGAGCACGAGGAACATGAATGAATTCGAGTTTGGAGAATAGCTTGATGTAACAGGTGGTGAGTTCTTGGTATGGTCTGAGCCCGGGATGAGATGTGCGGTATTTGGACAGTACTTGGCGGAGAATCAACTGACTATCACCGAGCACCCTTAGTTTAGCGACACCATAGAAGTGAGCGGCCTCCAGTCCAGCCAATAAGGCTTCATATTCAGTTATATTGTTTGTTGCTGGAAAATGGAGCTGAAAAGCCTGTGGAATGGTGACACCTTTGGGTGATAGAAGAACAATCTCTATCCCTCTACCCTGGGAGTTTAATGCCCCGTCAAAATACAAACTCCATAGATTGGAAGATTGAATGGACATCAATTCTTCATCGGGAAATTCTGATTGGATATGGTCAAAGATTGGGATAGGATGATGGGCAAGGTGTTCAGCAATTGCATAGCCCTTGATTGCCTTCTATTGGGTGTAGGTGATGTCAAATTGGGAGAGAAAGCTCTGCCAGCATGCCAAACGGTCAGTCAGGACAGATTTTTCAAGAAGAAATTTGATGGGATTCATGCGAGCAATGAGATTAACCTCGTGGGCCAGAAAGTAGTGTTTAAGCTTCTGGACCACCCAAACCAGGGTGGCACAGGTTTTCTCCATGGTTGTATACTTCTGCTCACAAGGATCAAAGATTTTGGACAGATAGTATGCTGCTCGCTCTTTCCCTTCATCATCTAATTGTGCCAATACTGCTCCCAGAGATCCTTCCAAAACTGAGATGTATAGGATCAAGGGTTTGCCGGGAACCGGAGGTTTGAGCACAGGTGGGCTTGACAAATATTTCTTTAAACCATCGAATGCCTCTTGACATCTCGAATCCCATCTAAACTCAGCCTTCGCCTTGGTTAACTCATAGAAAGGTTTGCATCTTTGGGAGTGTTGTGAGATAAACCGGAGAACAAATTGTAGCCTACCAATCAACCCTCTCAGCTCTTTTAGGTTCTTTGGTGGAGGCATGCCAATAATGGCTTTGGCCTTGTTGGGGTCGATTTTGATGCCTCTTTTGCTAACGATGAACCCAAGTAACTTTCCAGATGATACTCCAAACACACACTTCTTGGGGTTCATTTTAAGCTTATATTCCTTGGCTCGTTGCAAAACCCTTTTCAACACCTCTGCATGCTCATCTCGGGTTCGAGATTTGACCACTAGATCATCCACATACACCCCTACAAATTTATGCATCATATCATGAAATATTGCCACCATGGCCCTTTGATAAGTTGCTCCGACATTCTTTAATCCGAAGGGCATGATGATGTAGCAATAAGTTCCCCAAGGTGTAGTGAATGAAGTCTTTTCTTGATCCTCTTCTGCCAACCGGATTTGATTATACCCTGAGTATCCATCCATGAATGATAGGGTTTCATATCCGGCTGTGTTGTCAACAAGAACATCGATATGAGGAAGGGAGAAATCATCTTTTGGACACGCTCGGTTTAAGTCCCTGAAGTCAATGCAAATTCGAACCTTTCCATCCTTCTTCATGACCGGGACTATATTTTCCACCCATTGCGGATAGAGGACAACTCTAATGAATTTCGCTTGGTGTAACTTATCGACCTCTTCCTTCATGTTTAATGCTATGTCTGGGTGGAATCTTCTTAACTTTTCTTGACCGGGGTAGCCTCAGGTTTTAAAGTCAGTCGATGCTCTACCAATGACTTATCTAACCCCGGCATATCTTCGTATGTCCAAGCGAACGTGTTTTTGTATTATTCTAACACCCCCATTAGATTCTGTTCTTCTAAAGGGGCGAGGTTGGCACTGATGAGGATATTCTTAGTATCTTCCGGTGTTCCAAGATTAAGTTCCTTAGTCGGTTCGTCCACCGTGGCTGATGGTTCTTCAAACCTTCTTAAACCGGATGCATAAGCATTAGCCAAATCCTCCTCTTCATCCTCAGTGTTAGGATCCTTTTCTGATACAACCTCATAAACCCCTAAAGTTGGATCAATGTTGTCCTTCTCCTCATATCGAATTTCATCTATCTGGATTGCATTTTCTAGATACTCCGGTAGCTTGGCACATTCTAAGCTTTTTTGAGCTAACCGATGCAGGTATCTTTCGGGAACTCTCCTACCTCTGATTTTCATTTTGCTTTTAATGGAAACTAAACCTAAAGAAGAAGAAGGTAAATAAGGAGAAGAAGAGGAGGTGGATGGAGTGGAGTTTATTGATGAAGGGCAAAGGAGATCGATTAGAGACCGGGTGGCCTCCTGATTTGGATCACCCTTCGGAGCTGGGAGGAGGTGCCTGGTGCCCTGTAAGTAGGGCTCCTGGTGCCCTGTAAGTAGGGAACTTTGACCCTGGTCAACGGCTATTGATCTTCTTCGAAATGCGCCGAAAAACTTGATTTTTCTGGAAAACTTGGTTCCCTTGAAAGGTTACTCAAATATTACTCATGAAAACAAGAATTTAAACTCTTCAACTAGGCCAAAATTGCGTGTCTACAAGAAGCAAAGCATTACAGTTACTTCCACCATGGCAGCAGAGTTCATTGCATGTTATGAGACTAGTGCACAGGCTATTTAGTTGCAAAATTTGGTCGACTTTCTACCTTTTGTGGACATTGTTTCGAGACCTATACTGATCTACAACGACAATTCCGCTGTGGTTTTCTTCTCTAAGAATAATAAAGCATCTAAGGGTTGTAGAGCATTGGACATAAAGTAATTTTCTCTTAGAGATCGTGTGAGGAATCAAGAAGTGTCTATTGAACATATCGAGACAGGTCTCATGGTGGCGGACCCTCTCACTAAGGGACTACCAGCTAGCATTTTTTGTAGTCATGTGATTCGAATGGGTCTTGTCAGTTCTCTTGATATGTTGTAATTTTGTTTGACACTTATTCAGTTATGAAATTGATTCTTCATTGTTGTTATATTCTGCATGTTACATTTGTATACATTTCAGTGATGGATTTCAGGTGTGCAGAATGTACCTTAAAGTGGTGACCATTGAATAAACATCAGGTGAATTTTATTCAGATAGCCATATACAGTGTTTGGTTATGGGAAAGTTGGTGACACGTGGTACATGGAAGGTGGTGTGTGACTGAATGCATTTACCGCCATGACCCTTGTCATTTGACCTACTATGACTGGGCAATTCAGGTTCCATCTATTAGAGAAAGTGTGCTGGTTTTCTATTTTATCGCACGTGTGCATACTGATTTTCTCGTTTCAAGTCTGAGCCTGTGATGTCAAATCTTCTAGAGTCTTTTTCAAAATTATATATATTAGTATTATATGTATAGTTCAAAGAGAAGATTTGATGTATAAGGAACAAGATGGATCAAGTGGGAGAATGTTGGGTTAGCCCGATATTAATTAAGATGATCCACTTGTTATTGGGCTCGGCTTAGCACACTATTAGGTCTATAAGATGGAACGTGGCTTATTGGGCTTAATCTCCTGTTAGGCCTAGGATCTGACTATGGGCAGGATCCTAATCCTAGTCGAACTCGGACTGGTCCCTCCTCTCTATATAAGCACAGGCAGGGCTGTGACTCCCCATACGGTTACACCATACAGGCTCAATAGAGAGAGGAAACCAGAGGGTCATCTAAAGGAGACGGGCGATTCCTATCCGGCGGATCTTCCTCGTTCTTCGTCTTTCGCAGCCCAGGATGGAGTTTAGATCATCGACAGGTATTCCTAAACTACAACAGATATATGATGCATATCTGGTATCTCATACTATTATATGCATCTTTAGTATCTTATACTAGAATACACATATATTGCATCTTATACTATTGAATATGTATTTAAGACAAGTAAATATTAATGACATAGATATATGGAGCTTCTCAAGCTCCACCTTTGCATTATGTGCAATACACTTTGCACTTCTTCTTCTACTTACCATCATCATGATAGTAGAAGAATGCTATGTCAAATTTGGGTTGTAATATCATGACTTACTTCTTTGACTTTTAACTATCACCTTCTATCTCTATCTAATGATCTTATTTCTTTTTATTAGTCTCACCAATAAGAAAAATTCAAGATGTATTATTCTTCTTTGCCTTTAATTAGCTCATCACCATGAGCCATGATGGATATCATATCCATATATCCATGTTGCCACTACTATTTTTATCTGATAGAGGCTAACATCTGATATACAACAATTAATACATCTTTTCAATGAGATAAGATCTTCTCTTCTCTCACATCATTAGATAGTGTAAGAGATACCTACTTTTCAAGTAGGATAGTCAATAGGTCAACTATGAGAACTATTCTCTTAGTTCTAAACCAATATAAGAAGTGTGAGCTATTAAAATACTTAGCATCTAGCATGCTAGATTAATGGTAGTTTATAATATTCTACAACAGAGATGTAATTATATCAACATTACAGACATTCACTAATATTATGATATGGTCTTTCATCCTAATTTATACTCCCACTAATTTTTGACGAATTTGCATAACCCTCATTATGCAAAGATGGGATATCACGATAACATCCTAGTGGGGACCAAGACCTTACTAACTTTATGGTGATAACCTTGTGGGAAACACAAGTCATCCCATACTTAATAGGTAGGTAACTTTTACCAATTGCAACCCATGCAATTATTAGTCATTCAGCCTCTAGAGTTATAACCTTGTAGGAAACACAACAAGGTATATACTCTAGTTAGGTCAAATCTGCTTGTTACGTTATGAGAATGGATTCTTAACATAGCCCTTGTGGGAAGAGTTCGGATCGCCTCAGTTCCCGGGTGGAGGGAACTCCCGCAGTCCCCAACCGGAGCGCGCCACGTCGAAGGTGGCGTAATGTGCCACCACGGACCGACGTAGCCATTGCCGGATAACGGAAGTGCGCTGACGGAGAACGTCGTCGAACGGCCGTCGACGGTTGGGAAGCGGAGTCAAGCCGTCGTTTCCGAAACATCACCTCACTCATTAATGCCTGTTCGACGCCGATTGAGACACGCTTAAAGAATAATATTTTTATTATTGGAACTCGGTGACGGTTGGCGGTCATGCGGTAGGGTCTCCCATGACGCTCAGTACATACCCGTCGGTAGTGGGTATTCGAATGCTCGATAGCGGGTCAGTGGAACGTCGGCAACCATCTATTTCAACACTCGGTGGTGGGAGACAAACCACTCGGTAGCGACTATTTCAGGTCTCGGTAGTGCGCCACACAAGGTCGGTAGCGTTTGTCTAGACGCTCGGTAGCGACTACTGCAGGCGTCGGTAGCGACGGTCAGAGCTCGGTAGCGTTTTTTAAACACTCGGTAGTGGGACAACGACGGCTCGGTAGCGCGGCTTCAGACAACCGCTCGGTAGCGATGTTTTTAAAATTTTTGACAAATCGAAATGGCGGGACAGGAAATGATTCATGCCTCCGTGGTTGTCTGAAGCCCGCAGGCTCAGTAGTGAGCTACTCATGCGGTAAAAGAAAATTTAAATCTTTGAAAAATGGACAAGCGGGAAAGGAACTGATAAAACGGTAGCGGCTTGTCGGAGGCCCGGTAGCGTGTCAAGAAGGGCTCGGTAGGGCTTCTACCATATTCAGTAGTGGCTCCTCGACCGAGGTCACCTATTTTCAGGCATACTAAAGGCGGGAAGGAAGGAAAGATGTAGAGCGCTCGTCCACATTTCGTCGATTCCACTTTTCGGAGCCCTGTTCGTCCGGGAACCTCTTGGCAAGAACTAGCGATCGGCGAGCGCCTTCTTCCCCCTTCGACAGTCATCCATCGCCGTCTTCCACTCATCATCTAGAACCAGGTTTCTTGCGGCGCGTGTAGTTTTTTTTCAACAACCGGCAAAGCTTCTTCGAAGTTGGAGTCGTCCAAAAGAATCTTGCCGCCGCTCGTTGTTCCTCTCAATCGGCAGTCATTCATCGCCGAAGAAGTCCGAAGTGTGCACCGTCGCCTAGTACAAAATACGCAAGGTAATCCTTCGAAGGTGTTTTTCATACTCTTTATATGTTGTTGTCGCCCTCTACACACGTATTTCTTGGAAACGCCTTGGATTACAGACATGGAAGCGGCCCAGGAAATGGCATCTACATCCAATGTTGTAGGAGCAAAAGCAGTGCATGTGCTACACCGATGTTCATTTGCTTACTATCGCACGCAAATTCCTACCATTCCGTTCAAATAGGTCCACAGAGACCTCCTTGCACAGACTCCTTTCGGCAGTTTTATTGATATGCCTGAATACGAGTTCAGCACATCCATGATCCGGGAAATCCTCCTACTTCACGAAGGTGGTGGAGTTTTCAACATAAATGGGCAAGAGTTAAGACTACGGTCGAAGGATGTGGCCCTTATTTTAGGGTTACCCGATGGCGGTGAACCCATCCAGTTGGACAGCAGACGGAAAACCCAACTGGATGATATGTTCCCTTTAGGGGTAAGTGCCAGCATAGGTGGCATCTTAAAATTAATTGGAAATCTTGTACAGTCCAGTGTTCCGGCGGATGTCAACACAACGGTGACACTGTGGACAGCATTCATGTTTTCATGTTTTTTGCTCCCGACATCAAATAGAACATGTCAGAAGCAGCTTCTATATTACGTACAAGATATTGGTTCCATAGGTGGTTACAATTGGGCCAGCTATGTACATAGTGTCTTGCTGGACCGCATGGATGACGTTGCACAGAAAATTAAGGCCAACAAGTCCCCACCCTATCTACTTGGGTGTGTGGTTGCCATACCTGTAAGTATACAAAACCATTTACGTAGTGTTTCTTCTTATCATATTTTGTGCATTGGTCTCACACGTCTTACTGTCGAATGTTTATATACCAGGCTTTATATTTGAACATATCAGCGGGTTAACACAATTCTGTGGGAGAAATGCTCCATGCATTTTTAGGTGGAACATGGCACCCTTAAAGAATAAAGTGAAATTTGCGGATATACTAAAACATATCACAGGACGAAAGTATACGGTGAGTTGGAATTTGTATACATGATAAATACATCTTAGGTATGTTGTTCTTAATGTTCTTATTACTATTGCCTACACAGGTAGTTGTAGATATTATAGATGAGGTACCAAGCAGATCAGGAATTCGCACGGAAGTACCTACCCCCAACTTGGGGGATATACTGTACAGGTGTCAATAGCTTGACGAACAATTTGTCATGGAGAGACAAAAGAGGACAGAATTGGAGCAATTCATTAGAGAAGGATTTGCCCAATTCCAAAAAAGGATTGATGGCTTCGCTCAAGATTTGGCACAGGAGCGAGAAAAGAGAAGAGCCCTGGAGAAAACAGTCGAAGAAAACATTTCCAGAGTAAAAGACCATCAACCGCAGCCCTCGTCTATGTCTGATGACATTTTCCGTCATGTACAGCAGGAGGTCGATATGATGAGGACCGCAGCCTCCAAAGACTGTGAACGGAGGCGTCAATTTGATGCTACAATTTCTGTGGGACTGGAGTGTACAAGGGATCTGATGTCTGAATTGTTTGACATCCCTTTGGAAACTACAGATACCCAACAGTCCCCCTAGTCGCTCTCTCAAGTTTTAAATGAATTGTTGTGTATAGCGAAGAGGGTGAAGGGGAGGACTGGACGAATAAGATCCATATGGTTACAGTCACCATATGAGGCTCAACCACAACCCCTTGGGATCCAGCCACCTCCACCGATAGAGACTGCGCCCATACAACAGATTGTTGTGGACAGTGCGGCCATGCCACCAGACGAAGTGGAGACCATCCCACCTCCCCGCAACGAACCCAATAAGGGAGGTAGAGGAAGGGGAGGTAGAGGAAGGGGAGGTAAGGAAAAAGGTGGTAGAGGAAGGGGAGGTAGAGGAAGGGGTGGTAGGGAAAACAATGCAGCGGTTGTTTCAGCCGAAGACGAAGGCGTCAATCCTGCAGATTTTAAAACCATCCTAGACCGCATTCCTGAGGAACACAGACAAAGCTGCCTCGAGTGGTTAATTAAGCCAATGTTAGGAAGTCATGTAAAGTTATCTGTAGTTCACTATTTTATTTACATATGCTCGTTCTCTGTCGAATTAAGCCTATTGAGTTGTTCATTTGCATTTGACTAGCTGTGAATTCTTTTTTCAGGCAGCTCGATGATATTTTTACATACACATATTGGCGAAATTTTGTCAGTGCCCACAAAATAGCTGAGTTGTTCAACGTCCGATCTTACGTATTAGTGGGGTCACTGGAGGTGTACTTGGAGATGTTAAAGAAAAAAATTGATGCTCAACCTGATGATTATCGAAAAGTCATGGTGTTGCCATCATCAGTACTTTTTCTCAACAGTCAGCCCAACGTCATCTTCGACAGTCAACACATAGAATGGATGCAATTTGCGTTCCAAACCAAAACTGTCGATGAATTCATGGAGACAGAGCGCTTCCTCCTAGCCTTCCACAATGAGGGTCATTATTTTCTTATCTCATTGGATATGCAAGAAAAACGCTTCTCGGTATACAACTCCATCAACGGCCATCCGAAGTACACACCTGGTACTAAGGTCGCGGTGAGTATATCATAAAACCCAAGTGCTATGAGTTGATTTAGGCCACACACTTCAATACTTCATTTAGTTCCTCCAATTGTGTAGGTTAAAGACTGGAAGAATATAGTTCGAAAAGTTTTTGACATTGACAGCATTATGAATTGGCCGGAATTCTATGAGATGGATTGTCCGCAACAACCATCTGGGAGGTATGTAATCCTTTTTGCGTCCTTATTAGATGAATTAATTACACAAAGGAGGATACTGACCATACATCCTCTCTGACTCAGCGTTAACTGCGCCATATATGTGATGCTGTTTGCTGAAAAGCTTAGTGCTAAAGGTCGCCCGATGCGACAGTTCACTGAAGAGGAAGTAATAAATGTGAGGGCAGATTTAGCCTTACGTACGTGGAAAATGTCTGTTGCTGGTGAGAGAGCAGGGGAGGTCCCGATGTAGTAAACGTCAGTTGTAAACATTCATTCATTAATTCATTCATTCAGTTGTAACACATTGTAAACGTTGGTTGTAAACATTCATTCATTCATTCATTCATTCAGTTGTAACACATTGTAAACGTCAGTTGTAAATATTCATTCATTATAAATTAATAAAAAAATGCAATGTGTTTTGTGTTTTCGCACATGGGTACTCGGTAACGACGAATGTCAAACCCGCTACCGAGCTCTGACCGACGCGCTACCGAGCACTGACAGACCCGCTACCGAGCACTGACGAACCCGCTACCGAGCTCTGACCGACGCACTACCGAGCTCTGACCGACGCGCTACCGAGCACTGACAAACCCGCTACCGAGCTAACGCCGCTAACGACGAAGTGAAACCCGCTACCGACCGGTGACCGACGCGCTACCGTGCATTGACTGAGCCGCTACCGATCTCTGACCGACGCGCTACCGAGCACTGACGGACCCGCTAATGAGCTCTAACCGACGCGCTACCGAGCACAGACAGACCCGCTACCGAGCTCTGACCCGCTAACGACGAAGTGAAACCCGCTACTGACCGGTGACCGACGCGCTACCGCGCATTGACTGAGCCGCTACCGATCTCTGACTGACGCGCTACCGAGCACTGACGGACCCGCTACCGAGCTCTGACCGACGTGCTACCGAGCTCGGACCGACGCGCTACCGAGCACTGACAGACCTGCTACCGAGCTAACGCCGCTAACGAAGAAGTGAAACCCGCTACCGATCGGTGACCGACGTGCTACCGCGCATTGACTGAGCCGCTACCGATCTCTGACTGACGCGCTACCGACCACTGACGGACCCGCTACCGAGCTCTGACCGACGCGCTACCGAGCACTGACAGACCCGCTACCGAGCTCTGACCCGTTAACGACGAAGTGAAACCCTCTACCGACCGGTGACCGACGCGCTACCGAGCACTGACAGACCCGCTACCGAGCTAACGCCGCTAACGACGAAGTGAAACCCGCTACCGACCAGTGACCGACGCGCTACCGCGCATTGTCTGACCCGCTACCGAGCACTGACCGACCCGCTAACGAGCTCTGACCGACCCACTACCGAGCACTGACAGACCCGCTACAGAGCTAACGCCGCTAACGAAGAAGTGAAACCCGCTACCGACCGGTGAGTGACGCGCTACCGAGCACTGACAGACCCGCTACCGAGCTAACGCCGCTAACGACGAAGTGAAACCCGCTACCAACCAGTGACCGACGCGCTACCGCGCATTGACAGAGCCGCTACCGATCTCTGATCGACGCGCTACCGAGCACTGACGGACCCGCTACCGAGCTCTGACCGACGCGCTACCGAGCACTGACAGACCCGCTACCGAGCTCTGACCCGCTAACGATGAAGTCAAACCCGCTACTGACCTGTGACCGACACGCTACCGCGCATTGACAGAGCCGCTACCGATCTCTGACCGACGCGCTACCGAGCACTGACGGACCCGCTACCGAGCTCTGACCGACGCGCTACCGAGCACTGACAGACCCGCTACCGAGCTCTGACCGACACATTACCGAGCACTGACAGACCCGCTACCGATCTCTGACCCGCTAATGACGTAGTCAAACCCGCTACCGACCAGTGACCGACGCGCTACCGCGCATTGACAGAGCCACTACCAATCTCTGACCGACGCGCTACCGAGCACTGACGGACACGCTACCGAGCTCTAACCGACGCGCTACCGAGCACTGACGGACCCGCTACCGAGCTCTGACCGACGCGCTACCAAGCACTGACAGACCCGCTACCGAGCTCTGACCGACGTGCTACCGCGTACTGACAGACCCGCTACCGAGCTAACGCCGCTAACGGCGAATGTCAAACCAGCTACCGACCCGTGACCGACGCGCTACCGAGCTCTATCCTAACGCTGCCAGACCCGCTAAGAGAATATAATATTTCGAGTTTTCGTATTTCGTCAGGCTCAGATATCTCCTTGGCTTTCTAGGGTTCTTCCCCACTGGCACTCCACCATCGCTCCAGAAGCAGCTTACGACGCGGCCGTCTTCCTGTCTACTGAAGCACGTGGACGAACTCCCACGGATTGAGTTTCGCAGACTCGCAGCCTAGATATGGACGCCGTGCAGGAAACATCGACTACATCCACTGCTGTTGGGGCAACCAAGGTACATGTATTACACAGATGTACTTTTGCGTACTATCGGAGAGAAATTGCTGCCATTCCTTTCAAACAGGTCCACAGAGACCTCCTTGCACGCACTCCATTCGGTAGTTATCTTGACATGCCCTTATACGAGTTCAGCACATCGATGATCAGGGAAATCCTTCTAGTTCACAAAGGTGGTGAAGTTTTTATCATAAATGAGCAAAATATCAAAATACGGTCGGAGGATGTGGCCCTTATTTCGGGTTTACCCAATGGCGGTGAACCTATCCAGACCGACACCAAACAGAAAATAGAACTGGACAAACTATTCCCCCATAAAAAAAGTGCAAGCTGGAGTGGCATCATAAAGTTAATCAGAAGCCTTGTAAAGTCTGATGCTCGAAAGGATGTTACCATCACCGTCTCTCTATGGATAGCATTCATGTGTTCATGTTTTTTGCTCCCGACATCAAATAGAACATGTCCGAAGGAGATTCTATATTATGTACAAGATATTGGTTCCATAGGTGGTTACAATTGGGCCAGCTATGTACATAGTGTTTTGCTGAGCCGCATAGATGATGTTGCAGAGAAGATTAAGGCCAATAAGTCCCCACCCTATCTGCTTGGATGTGTGGCCGTCATTCCTGTAAGTTGGCGTAATGTTGGCCAGTCATTGTTCTTTATGTAATTGATGGGCTGGTATCAGTAATGTGACTGTCACCCTTTGTATCCCAGGCTTTTTTCTATGAACATATAAGCGGCTTATCAGAATTTTGCGGGAGGACTATTCCATGCATTTATAAATGGAACATGGCTCCCTTGAAGACCAAAGTGGACTTCGCTGACATAGTACGACAGATCACAGAAAATAAGTATTCGGTGAGTTACAACATTTCAACATGATATGTATGGATGTTGTTATGTATGGATGTTGTTAACGCTACGAGTACTATTGCCTGCACAAGTTATTGTAGATATCGAAGCGGAGGGACCAGGTCAATCCGAAATTCACTCGGAAGTACCGACCCCTCAATACGGGGAGATAGCTAAGAAATGTCAGGCACTGGATCAAGAACTTGCCCTCGAGAGACAGAAGAGGGCAGAATTCGAGCAACTTTACGCTCAAAGAATTGCGCAATACCAGAAGAGGCTTGATGGGTTTGCTTCTGAGTTGGCACTTGAGCGTGTCAAGAGGGTAGCCCTGGAGAAAAAAATTGAAGAAAGTAGTGGGACCGTTGAACAGCAACACTCTCGCAAAACAGATGTAAATTTTTGTCATCTAGAAGAGGTTGAATTCTTAAAAACTGTTACCTCGAAAGAGAGTCAACAGCGCCAAAAATTGGATGATACATTCACTGCCGGGCTGGAGTGCACGGAGGAATTAATAAGCACTATTCGGGTGCATTCAACCTATAATGCACAACCCCTGTCGCTCCTACCACCTCCAGAGATGGAGGCTACACCAATGGAGACCCTACCACCTTCCCACGTTGAAAGTAATAAAACATATGGAGGTAAGGGGAGGGGTGGCAAGGGCATGGATGGCCAAGAGAAGAGTGGCCGGGGGAAAGGTGGTCAGGGAATTCCCGTCGAGAGAAAGGGTGGCCGGGGGAGCAAAAAGATCATGACCAAGTATAAGGATGCGGAAAGCATCCTACATTGCATTCCTCCGGACCTCAGACGAAGCTGCCTGCAGTGGTTAGACGACATTCAAGATATCAAGTAAAATTCCGGCCATTCCTATAAGTAGCTTGCATACTACAATCTATGTGTCCATAACATTATTTTTCTTCTTACAGGGCACTCTCTGATGTCGTCACGTACACCAAATGGTGGAATTTCGTTGATGCCCAGCAAGCGATTGCGCTGTTCAATGTGAAAGAGTTTGTGTCTGCTGGGTTGGTTGAGGTGTACTTTGAACGCCTTCATCAACAAATCCAAGCGAACCCCCACTGCTACCGAGCTGTTAAGTTGGTGCCTCCATCCACTTTAGCACTCACCAAACAGGCTTCGTTTAGGCTGGCCAAACACATAGAGTGGATGAAAGCAATCCTCCAAACCAATTTTACAACCGACTTCATGAATACGGACCGCTTCATCATAGGGGGCCACAATGACAGTCATTTCTTCATCATCTTAGTTGAGCCTAGCTTAAAAAGCTTTAAAGTTTACAACTCCATGAACGGCCATGCAAAGTACACGCCGGGAACGAAGCGGGCGGTGAGAATGTCATGTAACATAGCTTTCATGATTTTTGATTATGACACAATTAATGAAATTGTTCTCAGTCGTGTAGGTTGCAGACTAGAAGGGTCTCTTAAGAATGCTCTACAACCTTGACAGCATCATGGAATGGGCGGAAACGTATGGAATGGACTGTCCACAACAGCCATCAGGGAGGTATGTAATTCTCAACCGTCCTTCTCCTTCCTGTTTTAGCGGACAAGGTAAGAAGGCTACTGAACATACAGCCTATCTGTGTCAGCGTTAACTGTGCAATATACGTCATGCTGTTTGCCGATGAGCTCAGCGCAAAAGGTAGCCCACGGTGGAATTTCAAAGAAGATGACGTCATCAAGACAAGGGCAGACCTGGCGTATCGTGTCATGAAAACCGCCATTACGGGTGAAGGAGTAAGGAGATCAGGGGATGCTGAATTCCGGTGACATCCATGGACAATTGTAATATGTATATAAGTGCATGAAGTGTAACTAACGAGTTACATCTGTCTACTCTAACTGATTAAGTGCAATGAAAAATTGCCTATTTTCATACAGACAACGTCACTGACAATGATGTCTACCTTCATTGTCATGATTCCTGACAAATGACATTCGCTACCGACCAATGACTAACCCGCCACCGAGGCATGTCTGGATGCCTACCAAGTCGGACGCTACCCACCGACGAGTAACTCGCTGCCGAGAGATGAGCAGTCCGCTACCGAGGCATGTCTGGATGCCTACCGATGAGTAACTCGCCGCCGAGAGATGAGCAGTCCGCTACCGAGGCATGTCTGGATGCCTACCGACGACGTACTCGCTGCCGAGAGATGAGCAGTCCGCTACCGAGGCATGTCTGGATGCCTACCGACAACGTACTCACTGCCGAGAGATGAGCAGTCCGCTACCGAGGCATGTTTAGATGCCTACCGACGATTAACTCGCTGCCGAGAGATGAGCAGTCCGCTACCGAGGCATGTCTGGATGCCTACCGACGACGTACTCGCTGCCGAGAGATGAGCAGTGCGCTACCGAGGAATGTCTGGATGCCTACCGACGACTTACTCGCTGCCGAGAGATGAGCAGTCTGCTACCGAGGCATGTCTGGATGACTACCGAGACAGACGCTACCTACCGACGAGTAACTCACTGCCGACTGCCGAGTGCTGAGAGATGAGCAGTCCGCTACCGAGCGCTGACTTAGATACTACCGAGGTATGAACAAATCGCTACCCACGAAGACGAAATCGCCACTGAGCGATCATGAAGTCCTAAAATATATTTGGAATTAAGAAAAGAAATGAAACCGAAACATCAGTAAATAACAAAGGTGGCGTCCACACAAACACAAACCACCATGTCCATAATTACATAAAGTGGAGTTTTAAAACATTACAGAATCAGTGATCAATCCTCTGTTTCGTTGGATTGAGAGTCGCTGGTAGATGTCTCCATGTCGTCAGAGTCCATCATGCCCCCCAGCATCTTGAAGCATTCCTCCAGCTTCTTCCTGGCTGCCTTCGCCTGCTGTTTCAGCACGGCCACCTCCGACTCGAGGATGGCCACGCGTTCCTGGAGGTATTCGACCAGCAACGCGTTCTCACACTTGCTTGGCATACTGCCGCCCTCCGCAGGGAGCTGGTCTACCCATACAAAAAACCCACACGGTACACGCTGTACAAGATAGATTGGAACGGAGTATGGTTAGTAGATCATTGTATATGTTCATTCTAAGAAATTAATGATATATACTCACGCTGCAGAAGTAGAACTTCCGGCCGTTGTCTGGTCGTCCGTCAGCGGTGCCCATCTTACATTCGCCGTGGCCATAACTGCACTGTACCGGTCGACCGTCGGCCATCTGAGTACGTTTAACAACCGTTAAATAGAATCGTGGACAAAATCAAGCAGTAGTGAATCATTTTAGTAATAAACTTATACTAACAAAGTCCGCAGGTTACCGATAGAATAAAAAATTTCGATGCATGTCTAAACAGAAAACTGTTGCCCGACTACTGCCCGCTCATAAACCGAAGGATGTCCATATGAGATACATTACGCATCATGTTGATTGATTCCTGAGTCGGTAGAGGAAGTTGCTGTGAGGACTGATGTTGAGATTGACTACTCAAAACATAGGGGTCAGTTAATTCCTCTTCATCCCTGGGCGGTTCAACATGAACCAGTGAACTTGACCTATCTTTGTGTTTTATATTTTTCCTCTTTTCCACGTAGGATTTCATCCTGCGCCTCCGACCCTTCTCAAGTCAGCCTTTTAACCGAAGAGCAGTTTCATTTTGACCTTCTTGCACTGGTTCTGCAGTAGGGAACTCGGATTGACAACCTGAGGTTTCACCAGTCTCCACATTGGCTTGTGGAAGGGATTTAGACAGCTCTTCTTGTGAATTATTTAAAGTTGTTAGGAAGTGTTCGTAGCTGTCTTGTCCCTTTGCTGCAGTTGCACATAACTCCACTGCACTTCTCAACAGATGCATGTACCTCATTTGGCATAACGTCTTCTCATCGGTGATATTATTGTCTTTAACAATGGCAGTCCCAATGTTAATGTTGCAAGTAGTCCTCGTCCATCTAGTCAAGATATAATTTGCTGGAATAGCCCTAATTTGGAGATGTAAGAACACACGTAACACATGTCTACAAAGTATTCCAGTAAACTCAAACTTCTTACAAGAACATTCAACACTGTCGTCTACACCTCTAAATATCTGCACACGATGCCAATGCTTGTCATCGTCGTATACCACAAAGGTGTTTGCATCTGATGTCTGCAACGGTAGCTCAATGCACTTCAAATACTGGTCTTGAAAGATTTCGTAGACCTCGGGTGTGTATATCTCAATTGCTTGCTCAAGTATCTTTGACTGTACCATAGGTCTACTAAACGTATATCTCATCTTATGATCAGCAACTTCTTGGTTATACCTCCTGTCCTCAATAAGTTTTTCAAAGTTCTCAAAGAACAAACGCATTGTTTGTCTAATATCTAAATAATCTTTGAGAAGCTTGTTAATGCTTTCACATCTTTGTGTTCTGACCATATCAGTAGTAAAGGTATTCCTGCCATACATAAGTGACCATTTTTTTCTCTCCTCAAACAAAGATTTAAGCCATACGTTGTCACTCAATTGATATGTTGACAACATATCCTTCCATGCCTGCAGAAATGACTCCTCTTCTTCGTAGTCGTAAATACATCTCTGAAAATATTTCTTAAAAGAAGTTGTGGCATTAAATACATGGCTCAAATATTTGCAGGCATTTTGGTACATGTGCCACACATATCCTGTGACTAGTTCTTGGTAACTCTTGCAATATGGCATTGCTCATGGCCTTATCCTGGTCAGTTAATATAGTAGTTGGCTCCTTTCCTCCCATGACACTTACAAACGTATTGAAGAGCCATCTAAATGTGTCGATTGTCTCATCATACAATAAAGCTGCACCAAATATGACAGATTGTCTGTGATGGTTTACCCCTACAAAAGGAGCAAAAGGTTGGCCATACTTGTTGGTCTTATATGTTGTGTTAAAACATAGGACATCACCAAACCTTTCATTGTCCAACCGCATTCTAGAATCTGCCTAAAAACATTGGTGATGAGGTCATCCTCATCAACTTGTAAGGAATATGTGAAGGGGGGATCTTCGGCTTGCCTACGATGGAAATAATGAAGCAATCCTCCAGTGTCAAATTCTAACATCTGCCTTTGTCTCTTGGTTTGTATATAATTCTTCATATCATTTTGCATGAATCCAAGGTTTCTTCTGCCACCTACTTGGTTGGACATCATATGGAAAAGCTGCTTAGGTCGTATACCACTGCTCTCACCAATGTCCACAATGGAAGCTTCAATTTCTGGAAATTTTCTATGGGACCGAAGCATGTGTGCCTTGGAAGGACTTTCCACCTCATGATTATGTTCAGTCTCCCATCGTGTAATTTTATACATTCCATTAACGTGGAGGAGAAAAGTAATCCCAGCCAAACAATCCGTTCGGGTCTCCGGGCGGTGAACTACAATTGTATCATATCGTGGGTCTTTCTTCCTCCAACTTTCTTTAAAGCATACAAACCGTGCTCTCCTTACAATGCCTTGCTTATCCTTTTCAAAATTTTCTCGTCTAACACTAAAACCAACATGTTTAGCATATTCAATATATGAAAGATAAGCATCTTCAACGGTCGTAAACAATGACTCATGACTAAGTCCCGGTGCAATTGTTCCTGTAAGATCATGCCCTTCTGGACTTCCCACAGGTTCCCTATACTCGGGTACTGCCGGTGACAGAATGTGGGTTGGGTCATTAACCGGGAGACGTTCGCCAGACATGATGACAATGTCCCTTTTAGTTTGTTCCCTATACATATCAACCGGTGTTATAATGTCTTCACGCATGACCACCGAACTCAGTACAATGGCATGCAACAGAAAAAGAGTAGGTTCAAAGAAACTAGGAAACATGCGAAGATACTAGCATTCGTTAAACATGAGAAGAAACAAACAAACAAACGTTAAACTCTGTTCGCCTCAAAGAAGAACAACAAGCGGATAAGAATCACTGAAGACATGCGCTAAAATAAGTTAAGAACACGTACTGAGCAGGAGATGTCAGCCGCTCGAGGTGAAAGCGGGGGATGCAGTTCGTCTGCCTCTGACCTCGCCGGCTATGCTGTTCGTCGCACTCGCCTGGAGACGCCGGAGATGTCAGCCGCCAACGAGCGAAGCGCCTGTTCTTCGGTGTGCTTCAATGGGGAGTTTCTAGTCCTTTTTAGTCTTCTCACGGAGGAGGAAGGGAGACACATCATTACGCGGTTTAATGACGATGTAAAATGTCTGACAAAATAGCCTGACGTCGATTCGGCTTCGCACGTCTACCGTATAGGTGACCTCGGTCGAGGAGCCGCTACCGAATATGGTAGAATCCCTACCGAGCCCCATCGAGGCCGCGTTACCGAACCCTTCTTGACATGCTACCGGGCCTCCGACAAGCTGCTACCGTTTTCTCAGTTCCTTTCCCGCTTGTCCATTTTTCCAAGATTTAAATTTTCTTTTACCGCCTGAGTAGCTCACTACTAAGCCTGCGGGCTTCAGACAACCACAGAGGTATGAATCATTTCCAGTACGCCATTACCATTTGTCAACATTTTGAAAATAATTGCTACCAAGGAAGGCATAGTTGTCAAGGCGCCTGCCTAGGTGGCAAGGCGTCGTTGTCTCACTATCGAGCGTTTAAAAAAACGCTACCGAGCGGTTGTCTGAAGCCGCGCTACCGAGTCGTCGTTGTCTCACTACCGAGCGTTTAAAAAAATGCTACCGAGCGGTTGTCTGAAGCCGCGCTACCGAGTCATCGTTGGCTCACTATCGAGTGTTTAAAAAAATGCTACCGAGCGGTTGTCTGAAGCCGCGCTACCGAGTCGTCGTTGTCTCACTACCGAGCTTTTAAAAAATTTTACCATCACTTATACTATTTACATATATAAATTTTATAATCATAATTTACTTATACTATTGGTTCAAAAAATGCTACCGACCTCGTGTGGCGCACTACCGAGGACCTACCGATTTTGAAAAACATCGCTACCGAGCCGTCGTTGTCCCACTACCGAGTGTTTAAAAAACGCTACCGAGCTCTGACCGTCGCTACCGACGCCTGCAGTAGTCGCTACCGAGCGTCTAGACAAACGCTACCGACCTTGTGTGGCGCACTACCGAGACCTGAAATAGTCGCTACCGAGTGGTTTGTCTCCCACCACCGAGTGTTGAAATAGATGGTTACCGACGTTCCACTGACCCGCTACCGAGCATTCGAATACCCACTACCGACGGGTATGTACTGAGCGTCGTGGGAGACCCTACCGCGTGACCGCCAACCGTCACCGAGTTCCAATAATAAAAATATTATTCTTTAAGCGTGTCTCAATCGGCGTCGAACAGGCATTAATGACTGAGGTGACATTTCGGAAACGACGGCTTGACGCCGCTTCCCCACCGTCGACGGCCGTTCGACGACGTTCTCCGTAGCGCACTTCCGTTATCCGGCAGTGGCTCCGTCGGTCCGTGGTGGCACATTACACCACCTTCGACGTGGCGCACTCCGGTTGGGGACTGCGGGAGTTCCCTCCACCCGGGAACTGAGGCGATCCGAACTCTTGTAGGAAACACAACAAGGCCATGCAATGGTCCACCCTAAAGTTCGGCAAATGCCTTAGCCATGATCACCAATACCTTGCCGAATGAGTCTTGTGGGAAACACAACAAACCCATCCAATCTAAGATTGGCTCATCAAGACCATAACAACGGAAGGCTATGTGAATCATTCTCAATGTCTCACGTTTATCGACCTAACTAAAACGAGGAGGTATTTTATTTTAGTCTCATCAACATAGGTGCTACATATAAATATTAATATACCTTTGGAATATCATATATTTAAGTTATAATCTGTAGCACACACTGCATATCAAATATGCATTAAAACATAGGTGATCATGGACTTAACCTTAAGCATACACCTAAGGCACCCCTATAGGTTCAATTCCTTGCTTCAGAAGCTTGAGTTGGTATGCTCCCACTTCAGAAGGGTGCTTCTTCAAGTGGTCCCGCTCTCCATTCTTCCACAAGCTGGTTTCTAACCATTACAAGTAGCTAAAGGGTACACAGACCCACAAATGTACAACTCATAATAAGAAACCTTGGTTTTAACCAAGGGGAGTACACAAATGGGGGGGAGGTAGAATGTACAATCAGATTGTATAGAGAGAGAGGAGGCACACATAGACCTCATTTAATAACATAACCACCTTAATTAACCAAGCAATCATAAGCAAAGTAAATTTAAGTCCATGATCACCTCCATACACACACCAACATTCATCACATGAACATAGAGCGCATACGTGATAATTATATGAGATATATCATATATACCATCATAAAATTATATACCGTAATTTTGAAATTCCAATTTTCATGCTTGTCGACTTTTCATAAAATAAATGACATGAAAAGTACATATAAACAATTTATATGCATAAGACAAGCAATACAAAACATTCAGATGATTCATGCTTTCCCAAAATTTCTCAGAGCATTAAATTAATGTCCAAATCATAATTCTTCAAAAGCACATTTTTCAGAATTTATTTGAACACTAATTTAATCAATAAAGATTTTAAAACAATTTTAAAATCATTTATAAGAAGATTCTATGGCAACCAAAGTCCAAAATTATTTAACAGGTTCATAAACATTTTATAAACCTATTAAATAATTTAACAGAACTAATATAATCATTAATTTCATTAATTTTGATCTTAAAACAATTTTAAAATCAAAATAGTAGAATTAAATGACAAAATAGTAAAACTTTATTTAATAAGTCATTAAACACTTTAATAACTCATTAAATAAATTTTACAATTTTTTAGACTTTTTTTGGAATTTTATGGTAATTTTTCGGATCAAAAATGAATTTTAAACAATTTAAAATCATTTTCGAATTATATTAACTGGCGGCGCATTGCGCCAGCCAATTGGCGTCGGCCACGCCTCCCCGGCGGTTGCGCCAACCCGCCAGCCGCCGTGCGCCGCGCATCGCGTGCACCATCACGCGCCCCTGGGGCCAACGCAGTGAGGCCGCGTTCCCCAGCCAGAGCGTGCAATCCTTTCGCCACGTACCCCCCGCGCTGGCGGGTCCGGATCCGATCCGGACTCTCCGTCTTCTTTGCCCGATAAGGGCGGGGCGGGTTGCACGGAAACCCTAGAAAATGGCTGACTTTCGGGCCATATTTGGGGGGTCAAACGAAGTCCAAATAATCCGAAAAAAATGCATTAGAATCCTTAAAGAATAAGGATTCTATTTAAAGAATTTTCATCTCATGAAAAATTCTATCCAATGCGCAGTTTACGGAGGAAGTTGCCACGGCCGCAATTAACCCAAACCACAAATACCTCTCAAATCTGGCACCTCCAAGGGCCGTTGAGTGTCCAATAACTTATGAAAACTCTAGGAAACTTAATTTCCTATCTTCCTACTTCATTAGACAGAGGTATTTGAGTACAAATAGGTAAGTTCATCAACTCCCCTAATTTTGGCCGGATATTCGGATATGATCATCTTAGCAACTTTCCGAACTCATTCCGGACACTCCGGATGGCCAAAATTCATGAGGTTTGTGGCATTAGAAAGATCTCATCCACTAGAATCAATTGAAACTAACCACACATAGCTTGGTATCTTATACAAACTGTGGTGATCAAATCAAAGTAGCTCTGTTTATAGTTTCGGGAAAGCAAGAAATCACATGAAATCAAGCCAATTTCGATTCAACTTCGACCAAGGCTTCAATTGGGCTTTGATACCATTGTAAGGAATCAATACATGATAGCAAAAAAATTTTAATTTCATAAAACCATGATCTTTGCCTTGGTCGATGCCGAACGAGTAAAACCGAGAACCGAATATGAAGTAGAACGAGAGTACCTCATGGGATTTCTAAAATCCCTCACCATAGATGAAGAGAGGACATTCCTCCTTGCTGAAAACCATTCAAGTGTCCGGTCTCTAGCGGTATCCACACGATATGCTTCAATAGACGAGTTCTCTCTTCCTTCGGGCCTCTAGAAACCTTCCAGATCCAAGCTTGACCATGGGAGATCACCTTCTAGAGGAGAGAGGAGGAAGAGAGGATGCTTGGGACGTGCTCCAACCCTATGGCTTGTTAGGGTTTACCTTCATAAGCCATTTATATATAGAAAATGGATTTTTTCATAAAAATCCAAAACTTCTATAAAATTGCATCCATGCCCTCATCTTATTGACCAGATCTAATGTGTGTGACCCACTAAGCCCGATAGTCAATTTGGTTGAAGCCTTAATTACTTTAAAAAAACAATTCTTTTAAATTAAATCAAAACCGTTATCCGATAACACTTTTTACGACATTCTGATCATAAAGGGTACAAGCCACTTCCTATGATCCCAAATGACTTTAGGGAGTTAAATAACATCCATTGAGCGTTTCCATCATCAATTACCACACGGATTTAAATCCTTGTTCATACAATGTCCCGGTCAGTCAGGGGTTCGGCACTGACTGTCAACCCCTAAGTATTCCAATTTTATGAAATCTTGTACTCAGGAATATATCAACTGGAAAACTCCTTTTCCAATTATCCTATCTACCTTGGCCAAGGATTTAGAGTACTATCCATAGGACATTCTCTCTCTCCTACCGAGAGTGAACTATCCCCTATTGTCTGCTCAATTGCCTCCACCAGGTTTCCATATACCCAATCCATTAACTATATAGGACCATAATACTAAGTGATCCATCAGTCAATAGTCAAAGTACATAGTACGCCTGGCAAGACATCTTTGGCGACTCAGGTCAAAGATCCAACTGTGCTGTTGAGATGTAAGAATAATCTGATAGACAGTTCGGTAAGATACCGATCAGGTTTTCCTAAATTGGTCAGTTCAGTGAACTCATTCCACTAATGAGCACCTGTGTGTGTATCTCAGTGTCCCCACACTGATGACCAATGAGACTGGTCCTTCTCATCATATGAGAAGACATCACACACACTAGTCTATTCGGATTCTTGATGCCCCGTCTCAAGGATCCTATGACTAGGAATATTTAGATCACATACCTCTAGATGATCGATCTCATTATCATGATCTCATTATCATGATTCAATTATCATTACATGTGATCAAGGACTTCATTACGATATATGCTTCTAATAAAAGCTAGTAACGAAGTTTTGCCTATTTAATTGAATGAGATATTCCTAGAAATGTCGAATCATATCATATATGATTGGCTTGTAGGGCATATATTTCTATCATATAGGAGATGCATGATTTGGCTTAATGGCAAAGAAAGTACCTATTGTATGTATTAGATGATACAATATTTGCTTCCACTGATGATAGATAATATCCCACCACTATTGAAGTCCCCTTTTGCATTATCCTCCTTCACCTACTCAAGTGCATCATAGAGATAGCACATGTCTACCTTTCTATCCTCATCTACTATTATATGAATTTTAACTAATGGTTGTATTATACAAGCCAATCATATATGATATGATTTGACATTTCAAGAAATATCTCATTCAATTAAATAAGCAAACCTTCATTATTAACTCTTATTACATGCGTACATTGTAATAAAATCCTTGATCATATGTAATGATCAATGAATTATGATGAGATCATGTTAAGAAGATCAATTATCTAAAGGTATATGATATAAATGTTCTTAGTCATAAGATCTTTGATACGGGTCATCAAGGATCAAGATAGACCAGTAGGTATGTGATGTCTGCTCATATGATAAGGATGACCGATCTCATTGGTCATTATTGTAGAGACACTAGGATACAAATACAAGTGATTATTAATCAAATGAGTTCACTAACTAACCGAATTAGAAATCATAAATGGTATTTTATGTTGATATTTAGGATTTTTTTATCATTATTGTTGCATGGTTGGACCTTTGACCTGAGTAGTCATAGATGTCTTGTTGGGTGGATCATGTGCCTTGACCATTGGCTTATAGATCACTGATTTGCTAGTCTAGTACAACGATGGAATGGGTACAAAGGAAACCTAATTGAGACAATTGAGAAGACAACAAGGATCATTAATAAATGAGTTTAATGAACTGACTAAATTAAAAACCCTGAATGGTATTTCATCAAACTGTCAATCAGAATTTTCTATTATCACAGTTACATAGTTAGACCTTTAACATTAGTTGTTAAAGATACTTTGTTGGGCAAAACATGTGATTTGACCATTGACTTATGGATCCCCGACTCAATGATTCAACATATCGGTGAATTGGGTACAAGGGAAACTAAATAGAAGTAATTGAGCAGATAACAAGAGATCATTCACTCTTGGTAAGTGAGAGTGAATGTCCTATGAGATAGTACTCTAAATCCAGAGCTAAGGTAGAGAGGATGATAAGAAAATGAGTTTTTCAATTAATCTAATTTCGAGTATTGGATCCTATAGAGTTGATATACTAAGAAGTTGATAATCGATATTGTACTCCTTTCTGATCGGGACAATGAATGGAGGAGGGTTTATATATGTGTGGTAACTAATAATGAAAATACTTAATGGAGATAAGATTATCCACATAACTATTTGGGATCATAAAATGTGACTTGTACCCTTCACGATTAGTAGGTCGATTGATCTATTATTGAATAATAAATTTAATATAATTTATCATAATTATTTTATTTTAATTAGGCATCAACCAAATAGGCTAATGAGCCTAATGGATCACATACATAAGGACTAATTCATATGAATAAAGACAAATATGTAATTTATAAAGATTTTAAGTTTTTATGAAAAATTTCAAATTTTCTATAAATATACTAATAGTTTTAGCCAAACCCTATCAATATAAGAGTGAGAACCATTTAGTAGCCAAGGTACTTATGATAATGGGAAAAAGATTTTTTTCAATTGATCCAAACAAGAGTACAAAGATCTCATAGAGTTGGAATATTTAGGGGTTAACGGTTAGTGCCGAACCCTTCACTAATCAGGACATTCCATGGATGACGATTTAAATCTATGTGGTAACTGATGATGGAAAGGCTCAATAGATTTTATTTAACTCCTCAAAGTCATTTGGGATAATAGGATATGGCTTGTACCCTTTATAATCGAAAAGTCATAAAAATTATTATCAGATAACAATTTTGATTTAATTTAAAAAATTAATTTTTTAAATTAATTATAAAATTGACTATTAGGTCTAGTGGGTCACAGATATTAGATCTGATCAATAGGATGAGGGCATGGGTGTAATTTTTTAGAAGTTTTGAGTTTTTGTAAAAAAATCTAACTTCTATAAATAAATGACTTGTGAAGCCAAACCCTAACATGTCATAGGGCTGGAGTATGTCCCAAGCTACCTCCCTTCCTTATCTTTCTTTAAGAAGGTGATCCCCCATGGTCATGCTTGGATCTGAAAGCTTTCTTGAGGCATGAAGTAAGGGAGAACTCTTCTATTGAATTAGATCGTCTGATTATTGTTAGAGATCGTCCACTTGAACAATTTTTAGTAAGAAAAAAATGTCCTATCTTCATCTATGGTGAGGGATTTTGAAAATCCCATGAGGTACTCTCGTTTTACTTCATATTTGGTTCTCAATTTTTTTTTCCGACATCAACCAAGGCTAAGAGAATAGTTTTTGAGGAATTAAATTTTTTTCACTGCCAAAGATTGATTCCTTACATTGTAGTGACCCGAAGTTGGACTAGGTGAACTTGTCACAAAGTAAGAGGAATGGAAAATATGATGCCCAGTGTGGGAATGGCTAGGTTGGGACACATCAAATTGAAGACCATGGTTGGCAAGCCATTTGTCACCCATTACAATATGAAAGGTATGGAGGACTACATCGAGATCGGCTTAACGTAACTCCTGTATGAACGATTGATGATCAAGGGAGGGATGAGCTTGAATATCATGATTTTGAGGAGTACTATGTGATGCCAATGGCCCTAAAGTAGAACTTTGATTATTGGTCCATCTTTGTGCCCTCCTTTGTTGTTCTTTGGCTTTTGTGGTGATGTAGAAATTTACCCTGCCAAACATCTCGTCTGACCTTACCATCATAGACATGAAAATAATGGACCTAGCTTTTCCTTGACTAGGTTTTGATTTCAAACAATTCTTCTTTGGTTTTCTTTTGATGGTGTGTTAATTTGGACCTTTTTGCTTTTGGTTGTTGTGGACAAGCAAGTAATTACCAAAAAGCAATTTTTTATCTTTTGGTTAATTTTTATTTTAAGATATTTTTATTGGTTTTTACTTTTTGTTGACAAGCATGTTAAACCAAAATTAAAGATATATATTTTTTGTTATTTTGGTGTTTTTTTCATTTTTGGTTTCATAAACAAGTTATACAGAGACTCTAAAATAATTACGCAATGATTTTGTTCAAAGCTTAGATTAAGTGGATTATTATTAATTGTTCACTCAACACTTGTAAGACTGATTCCTATTACTTCAATCACCAATAACCTAAGGTTATCACAGAGTCACCATGCATAGGTTATTTGGGTTCTTCGATTTTGGGGATGAATGGTACAACCAGCCCAATTGTAAGGAGATGAATACTTCACAAATAGGGACTTACAGAGGCCTTGGTAGAAACAAACCAAGTCAACTAAGAAGAAATATCATAGAAGAGATGTTGAAATCCACCAAGAAGGTGTGTAAGAGGTGAAGGTGTGTTGGGAGACTGAGCCCTCACCTCGAATGCCCTATGGATCGAAACAAGTCTGGTACCCAATGCAAAGCTAATGCAAGTGATGATATGTCAAGGAAGACAAGCAATCAATTTATGCAAGCATGAAATAACATGAATGAAAGAAAAATAATCAATCAATGCAAATCAAGCATGTGAATGAGATATGTAAGCAAGACAATTAACCATGCAACAAAACAAACAACTAGTAACTAAAAGGTGGTTCGCGCAGGAACCGGCTTGTGAATGTAAAAGGAAAAATGGGATCCATGAGGGGACCAATATGAAAAGTGAAAAATCAGGTTGGGTCCATGTGAGAACTAATCTGAACAAGATGAATGAAAGGGTGGCACGTGTAGAAACTAGTTTGAAAAAGAAAGTAGTTTCACTAGGATGTTAAGCAAGCATGGTTAGAGACATTGGTTGTTCCACTGTGGTTGCCAAAAAGTTGTTGACTCCAAAAGTGGGATCTAGGTCAACAACTAAAAAATTGAGGTAAGGAGGAACTCTCACCTCTGTCCACACTCACACTCATCCCCTAATATTCGACCCTCGATGTCACTCAAGTGCTGGAGAGATGGCATGAGTCATGTGGGAAAAGAATAAAAAAATAAATTAAAAGTGGATAATAGAAAGAGTAGGGAATGAAGTAAAAAGATGAGGTCGTCAAGAACCACAAGTTTCAAAATTAAATAAATGAAAGTACACAGTGCTTGAAGATATGACTATGTTTACCTTAGCACTAAGAGATGTGTGTGCGAGCTCAACATCCTTTTGCAGTCGGCCAATGAAGAAGAGACTTTAACCACCACTTGTTTGATAGTACTTGTGCAATTAGAAGACATCAAAATAAGTAAAGCAAATATTAGAACTAAAAGAAGTGTAGTAGATATAAAAGAAAAAACATGAAAGGAGAAATCAGGTTAGAACTGACCGATTATGGGGTTAGCCTTAACCCCTTTTCTTGTTTTATTTGTGATGTATGAAGTGATGAAAAACCAAAATAAAAGTAATGTATAAATGATGTTGAATTAATAAGAAAGAAGTAGGAATTGAAAAAGCTCAAATTGAGCTAAAACAAAGAAGAAATCCCAAATCTGGACTACCTGACACACAGGCAAGGGGGCACATAGGCAAGGGCGTAGTCAGCACACCCTAGGTTCAGGGGTGTGGTCAACGCACCCTAGGTTCAAGGGCATGGTAGACTCCTTCTAGCGCGAGTTCGGTGCAGAGATCACCATAGACAATAGACACATTGGAATTGAATGTTGTTTGTTGCAATAAAAATAAGACTTAGGGAGGAAAATTTGGACTACCTGACACATTCACAGGCAAGGGGGCACATAGGCAAGGGCGTAGTCAGCACACCCTAGGTTCAGGGGTGTGGTCAACGCACCCTAGGTTCAAGGGCATGGTAGACTCCTTCTAGCGCGAGTTCGGTGCAGAGATCACCATAGACAATAGACACATTGGAATTGAATGTTGTTTGTTGCAATAAAAATAAGACTTAGGGAGGAAGATTTTCTATGTTGATGACTTCTCTAGAATGCATCCTTAGAATCATGTAGAAATTTTTGAAGAGAAGATAAGCAAAAAAGTACAATTTGGCAGCTCGACCTCAATGTAGCAATCCCCCCGAAGAATGCAAAGGTTAGAATAAACTCCCATTTATTCTAAAATAAAGATAACTCATCAGGATTGATTTAAAATTTAAATAATTTGGCTTTAATCCTTTGAAAAAAGGTCAAAAATTGTCTGATAACTCTGGTGTCAAAAAGTGCAAATTTGGGAACCACCAGCACAATGTTGATTTTAGAAGTGCTATGGGCACCACAGAGGTCTGAATTGGCTAATTCTTGTTGAAAATAAAATATAACTTACTATAGAATATTATATCTGAAGAGTGTCTAAGTTAAATCTACTGGGAAGAAGACGAAAATTGATTGAGAATATAGAGATAAAAAGATGTAGAAACTAGATTCGCCCATACAACACTAGTGCAGAAATCACCGTAAGATGAAGAGATGTTAGAATTGAGACATGTTTATCAGAGACAAAAGATAACTGGACTAGGAACACTTCTTCTAAAGGAGGCTTAACTGGAATATGCTCGTAGAAGTCTATGGAAGCTAAATAACAATGAACTAATTGATGAAGCACCGATTGAACTTCTCTCTCTTTCTTTGAATCGACTTCTTGTACCGGGATGAAGAGAGAATGATTGGAGGATCTTAGGATGAGTCTAGGGCTACGAGAAGATGAGGATTCTTACCCTAGGTCATCTATCAATGCCATGAAATTATTGGGGAACAAAACTAGTGCAAAATAGGAAAGGTAAAGTGTTGTGCCCCTAGATGAAGAACAAGTGGAGGGCATGTTAGGCACGCCCTCACCTCTAGGATGCAATGACCGTGACCCCACCTTAGGGTAGTGTCGACTGAAAATGCTAAAATTGATTGGAAACTTCTAGAAATATGCCAAAACAGGGAACATGCTAAGGGGACTACGCCCTACACTAAGGGCTACTGTCCAAATCAAAATTTTTCAAAAGGAAACCCTCCAAAATGAATTTGGAATGTCCCGAATCAAAGCAATGTTGGAGAAGGTGGGAGGATGTTCTTTGCTAATCATGCCCCCAAGGTGGGGGCATGTATAGGGTGTCGTGGGTGCTAGGGCGTGCCCAAGGTGCCCTCAAACTAGGGGCGCACTCAGTGCGCCCTTGGTTTGGGAACAAAGTGGGGGCGTGCTATGCACACCCCTGGCTGGAGAAGGAGGGAAGGGCATGTTCGGTAGAATGGCCGGAATCAACCTGGAATGTTGACCAGATATATAATGACACTATGGAAGATCCAGAATGATCAAAAAAGCTAGGGGTAACCCGAAAAACTAGGAATGATGATCAGAAAAGCCGAGGTAACCGGGAAAACCCGGCATGATTAAAAAAAGTCAGAGGTAACATGGAAAACTCGAAATGACTTGAAAAGATGACTGAAAAGGTCGGTGGCAACCTGTACAACTTAGATTGATGACCAAAGTAACTCGTAAGAGGCAAGGAGTGACCTGAAAAACTTGAAATGACCTGGAAAAGTTGGTGGCAACCCATATGACCAAAAAGATGAGAGTAACCCAAAAAAATTGGAACAATGATCAAAAGAGCCAGGGTAGCTCAAAAAACTTGGAAAAGCTTGAAAGTGACCAAAAATATTGGAATCAATGGCCGAGTGACTTGGAGGCACTGGAGACGATTCAAGCTGACTAATTGATCTCGAAATGAACAAACAAACCTGGTAAGATATAAAGCCCCATGGTACTAACTAGAATACCATGAGGGCATTCGAGAAACCCTAATGGTAAGCAAAAGACTAAATGTGACTCTACAACAATCACAAAAGGACATGACACAACAACCCTCACTCGGTGGATATGACTATTTTCTTAAATGACCCGATAAGCTCAAACCTTACCTCTAGGACCCTCGACTCATCTCAAAAGGTTATTCAAGTGATTTTTAATTGTCCAATAAAAGATATCGCCTATAGAATAAGAGTCTTAAGCTCCAAATCATGCCAATTTGTCATGTCTACAGGAACATTAGGCTCTGGAGAGACTTTAAATGTTGAATTGGTAGGGGGGATCACTATAGACTTGAATGGTCAAGAATTTACCACTTATCATAGAGTTTTCATTATAGTGCATTGGTAATTTGTTGCAACAAAATTACATCACCCTTTGTAAGATAAGAAAGATGGCATTTTTTGAGATATTTAAGTAAACATGCTAGTATTTACTTATTACAATTTATCAACTATGGTTATAAAATAATGCTAATCAATAGCAACATGGTTATTATGTAATGACATCTTACTTTTAAGCAATTTACATCTAAGCATGTTGACATCTTAAGACATGAGGGAGATGCAAAGAAAGTAGAGTAACTAGTTAAAAAAGGGTAATAACATATTTATTTTTTCCTTGTTGTTATCTTTTAAAGCTAATATGTGTTTTTAGTATTTTATGAGATGATCATTGGAGGAAGCTAGTGAAAATATGCCTTCACAATGTGATATTGGTCAGTGGCATCGTATGTGTGGCATATGGGCTATGGATGATAATAAGGTAAAAACATCCTTTTATTTAAAGATGTTTTATCAGTCATTAAACTCTTATCAATTTATTTATAAGCACTTAGTAAAAAAATAAAAGTAATAGAGTTTATCTATCAATGCCTTATAGAAGAGAAATAATGAATATTCATCAAATGGAGAGAGAATTTGTAAAGATGTTTTTTAATTGTTATTTGTTTGGTACCCCTATGAAAGAAATGTATGCCCTACACGTCAATCATATTTGATATGGTAATACATTTTTTGTAATATCTTATTTAGAAATAATAGCATTATTTTCATTACTTGCATTAGTAAGTTGTGTCTATTGTTGTGAAGTCCTATGTTGCATGCAATAATGATTGGATCATGATGATGAGATTAATCGTCTAGAGACATGTGATATAAATGTTCTTAGTAGTAGGATCATTAAGACATGACATCAAAGGTTGGATAAGACTAGTTTATGTGATATCTTCTCATGATGACCGATTCTACACTTGTAGTTTAGTAAACTCATTTCTATAATAAGCACTTATACATGTATCTTGGTGTTTTCACACTAATGACCAATGAGATCGGTCATCCTCATTATATAAAAAGATATCACATACACTTATCTTTTCGGATTCTTGATGTCTCATCTTAAAGATCCTACGACTAGAAATATTTAGATCACATGCTCTAGATGATTGATCCTATCATCATGATCCAATCATCATTACATGCAATTTAGGACTTCATTATAATAGACGCATCTAACTAATGCAAGTAATGAAGATAATGCAATTATTTCTGAATAAGATATTATAAGAAATGTATGATCTATCAAATATGATTGGCTTGTAAGGCATACAATTTTTTCAATCTCCCACTTATACTAAGCTAATCGCCCACATGTCTAATCCCCATCAGTCTAAGGTGATTCTCAAACACACTTTGAGTTATGGCCTTTATGGTTCTACAATATTTTTTTTATAAGATACTCTATCTATAAATATATTTCCTCTAGTTGCAATCTCTTTGATCAACTGGTAATGCCACAAAATATGCTTTGACTTCTGATGAGACCTTGACTTCTTACCTTGTGTAATAGCTCTATTGTTGTCACAAAACAATGGAACTAGATCAGAGATGGAGGAAACAACTCCAAGGTCTGAGATAAACTACTTTATCTAGATAGCTTCTTTGGTAGCTTTAGAAGTAGTAATATACTCTGCTTTAGTCATAGAATCTGTAATTGTTGCTTACTTGGAACTCTTCTAGCTCATTGCACCACCATACAGAGTAATACATACCCTGTCGTTGACTTGCTATCATCCTTGTCTGACTAGAAAATTGAGTCTATGTAACCTCTATGTACCAAGTGAGCTCCTCCATATACCAAAAATACATCCTTTGTTCTTCTCAAGTACTTAAGAATGCATTTAATGGCAATCGAGTGACTATCACCTGAATCTACCTGATATTTGCTCATAATAATTAAAGCAAGTGTCACATCAGGTTGTGTACATATCATAGCATACATGATAGACTCTATGATAGAAGCATAGAGTACCCTAGTCATGTGTTCTCTTTCTTCAAGAGTTTTAGGCGACATCTCCTTAGGAAGTGTAACTCCATGTAACATAGGTAAGAGATCTCTCTTGGAGTTTTCCATGTGAAACCTTTTATAGGGTGTTTGGTTACGTTTTTTTCCCACTTTTTGATCTAAATTTTAAAAATAAAAGAGATAAGGTGTTTGGTTGTAACTTTTAACTACTGTCTCATTTTTAAAAGTGGGATACTCTATGTACGTAATCTCTTCTAAAATAAAAACAAGGCAAGACTTATTTTATTTTTGAGATAGACGCGGAGGGAGGCGAGACGTGCGGGGGAGGGGGGGTTCGCTGGCACAGGGGGTACCGCCGCGGGGGGGAGGGTTGCCGGCGGAGGGAGCACCGCATCGGGGGCGGAGGCACCGCCGACGGGGGGAGCGCCGCCGTGGGGGGAGGGTCGACGCTGCTGCCGGGGGCCACGTCGACGCCGCTGTCGGGGGGAGGGCTGCCGGCGGGGGGGGGCACGCGCGGGTTTCGTTGGCGGGCGTACGACACCACCGGGGGGGTTTCGCTGGTTGACGACGACGCAATCTTTTGCTGGTCACCGCCGCCGCCGGAGGAGCGCCGCCACCGCGGGGGAGGGAGGCAGACGACATTGCGGGAGAGCCTTTGCGGAGCTGCAGGTTCTCTTTGCGAAGGGAATCCGAAAGAGTTTCGTAGAGTCGTTGGTCATAACCAAACGTTACTGTTTGAGTTTTAAAAATTATGGTAATTTTGCCAAACACCAAATAATTAGACTATTTTGATTTTAAAAATAAAATTGAGAAGTCAAATAATTTTAATTTCAAAAACGAGGTTATCTTAAAATTAAAAGGGCTGCCAAACACCCTATTAACAATGGTTTCTATATACATAGATGGGTCAAGCCAAGCATCCTTCTTGATCTATCTTTATTGATCTTTACCCCTAACATAAAGGATGCATCACCCAAATCCTTCTTGGAGAAGTTTTTAGACAACTAGGCTTTAATTAATGATAACATACATAAATTATTCCTAATGAGTAGTATGTCATCCACATATAAGATCAATAAGACAATAGCACTCTTACTAGCCTTCTTATACACACAAGTCTCATCTTCATTATGAAAGAAGTCGTAAGATTTGATAGTCTCATCAAACTTTTTATTCTAGCTATAAGATGCTTGTTTCAGTCCAAAAATAGACTTCAACAATCTACACACTATATTTGGATGTTCATGGGATTTATATCTCCGAGGTTGTATCATATATACCTCTTCTTCAAGATCACCATTGAGAAATGCACTCTTAACATCCATTTGCCAAATCTCATAGTCATAGTGTGTAGCAATGCCAAGCAATATCCTAATGGGCTTAGTCATAGTTACTGCGAAGAGGTCTCGTCATGGTAAACGTAGTCATAGCTACTGTGAAGAGGTCTCGTCATAGTAAACACCTTGCCTTTGATGATATCTTTTAGCTACCAATCTTGCCTTGAAGGTCTCCATCTTCTCATCTACTCCAATTTTTCTTTAATAGATCCATTTACACCCTATGGTACAATACCCTTAGAGTTGCAACACATGGTATGGTAGGTCTAGTGGAGCCACTTCTACCTCCATAATTCAAGAGGTCCGGGAGTTTAAAGAGAAGGTGAAAAACCTGAAGAAGTAAGCTCATATGAATGTTTAATATCAATTAGGGATTACTTCTCAAAAGCAGTAGCTAAATGATCAACAAAAAAAAAACAATTGAATGCCTACTTCTAATGCATGTTAAGTATAAATCAAAGACTCCCGAGACTAGAACGTCCATCCACATCAATGCCACCTCTGAGACAGAGAGTGGACGACAATAGTGATGACGATGAGGATGACAACCATGAGGATAATGATGGGGACAACGACGATGGGGAGGGGTGTTTTAGAAAGGATGAGTGATTGTATCCCTTATCTCATATGATTTTATATAAACTCTTTGGTTGTATCAATGTTATCATTCTAGTTTCTATAATTGTAAAAAGTTATGATTTAATACTATTTCAATTTATATAAACATGTGGTTGAAGGTTCTTATTGCCTCAATTGTCTTCTTGTGTTGTGATTGAATGAAGCAATAAACAAGTTATAGTTGAATAGATGTATTTTTTTCCATGTGAATTGAATGAATGGAATGGAATGGATGTATTTGTTTCCATATGATTGAATGAATGAATATACGAAATAATTGTAAATGTTTTCACATAGGTATTATATGGAATTGTCTCAAACTAAATGAATTTTGTATTGAGAATACAAATAAATTGTGAATGTACATGTGTAGTGTAGGTGTTGCATAATCCATGTAATAGTGATGAATTTTCATAATTCAAATGCTATTTTTTTAATAAAAACTTATATGTGACATCATAAGTTGTTGCTTACAACATTTGTAACAGCTACAACCATCGCACATTAGTGACGGCTTTGTCGCCAAAGGTATTAAAAAATATTTGGTGATGATTTGATGAGTCCAATAGAGCTATCGCTACAATAGTTCACAATGCCCCAAAAATAGTTTCAAGGTTATTCTTAACAACTTAAGTGATGACTTATCTGCAACCATTGTTGGTAAGGACTAGCTTCATCCGTCATCAATAATTATTTGAGGACAACTTTTAGCTATCTTAAATAACTTTATTAGCAACAACATTGTTTAAGTTGTCACTAATATTGTTAGTGACAGACTTATTCGGGATGATTGAGTGATAGCTTTGAAGTCATTTCAAATTGTTTTGGTGATGGCTTTGGGGTTTGTGGTGATGGCTTGAAGCCGTTGCCATTTATCCCTTTTCTTGTAGTGTTAAGTTATATGACATACATTATTTTTATCACTTTTAGAGAGTTTATGCTTGAAAATTAAAAAATTAAACCATGAATTTTTTTAATATATTTATTATGCTATAGGAGGTATGTTTAGATGCTATAATTAAGATATTAAATCAACTACCGTCTAAAATCTTATGAAATGGAATGGGATTTACATTCTTAGATGGTATCTAGAAATACCAACTAAGAAATGGAATGGGTTTTGTTCGTGGGTTAGTTGCGTCCGACGTGGGAGGGTGGAGATTTTTTTCAAACCAAATTGAGCCAAACGGTCTATCAATACGAAATAGATCAAATTATTTTAGTTCCGTCTGAATGGGTTCAAATTAATTATATAACAATCATTATTTAAAATAAAAATATTTATAATACAAATTTATCTGTTAAAAATATTTAAGTAAATGCATTTTGATGATAACTTATATCTGACACTATTTATCCAACATATTTTATAAGATCTATTGAGTTAATTGTGATTGACAATTTGGGTCAATCTCGTCCATCCATGAAACCGTATCATATCACCAATTGATTTAATCCGAGCTGAATGGAACCAAAATTACTACTTCATTCAGCTGGGTTCATTCGGTTGAACCGTAACAATAACTGATCTCAACGCTAATCAATCCACAAAAAAGCATCCACTTTTGTATTCATGATCGCCCCCATCAAGTGCCACAACCTACACACCAGCGTGTTAATTGCATGACAAATTGAGTTTTGGTTTCAAATATATATTTGTCAAACAAATTTTGTCAACAAATATATAAAAATTATCGTAAAAATGTGTTTTATACATATTTTTATTGGTAGACCAAACAATGTTCCAACTCTTCTTGTAAGCACATATTTTTAACAGTTTTAACATTTATTTTAATATGAATGTGCAAAGAATTCAAAGGAGCGTTAACTGGGCCGGCCAAACCCACAAGCCTGCCGGTTGCCGGTCGCTTGGGTCAAAGCCTACGGACTGTGGAGAGGAGATGAGGCGTAAGAAGAGTAAATTGACGTTGCTAGCCTGCACAGGCTGGAATGAAGAAAAATGTGGAGGGAAAGGGTACTTTCCTTTTTTCTTTCTTTTTTTTTTGGTTTATGCAACCCTATTTTATATGAAAAAAAAGATCAAGATGCTCGAAAACAAAATGTCAACCTCGCCTCTCTCAGCATCCACCGGACTTGTCGGCTCCTTCTCTTCTAAGAAATCAATCAACAATCTTAAAGTGTAACGCCCTGTTTGGTAACACTATTAGGTACCTCTATCACTATCAATTTTAAAATTAATATTGATAGGAACTATTAAGAGGTGTTTGGTTAATTGTATCAATTTTAAAATTTGTAGTACAAATAAAACATATTATGTAATACAAGTGTCAACTTGTATTACTTATGATATTGATACTCCAACATTTGAAAATTTTAATATCAATATTGATATAGTATCAAAAATGAAACTCTAACCAAACAGGGTGTTACCGTGTGAAAATAGAATTGTGGGAAGAAAAGTTCATGTTTGACAAGCAAATTTAAACAGGCAATGCAAAGGAAAAGTTGGACCTTGTGGCAGGACTTTCTTGGTCTCCAACACGTTTATCAACAACTAACCTTGTACAAGTCGACGAACAACGAAACCACGCTGCGAGATACTTACCACCCTGTTTGGTAACAATATTACGTATCTCTATCACTATCAATTTTAAAATTGATATTGATAGAAATCATTCAGAGGTGTTTGGTTAATTGTATCAAATTTAAAATTTGTAGTGCAAACAAAGTATATTATGTAATACAAGTGTCAACTTGTATTACTTTTGATATCAATACTCCAACATTTGAAAATATTAATATCAATATTGATATAGTACCAAAAATGAAACTCTAACCAAACAGGGCACAAGGTATTGAAGCCAACATAATGGCCCGTTTGGTTAGAGTTTCAAATTTGATACTATATCAATATTGATATTGATAATTTTAAATGTTGGAGTATCAATATCAAAATTGATACAAGTTGACACTTGTATTACATAATGTGCTTTGTTTTTACTACCAATTTCAAAATTGATACTATTAACCAAACACTTCTTAATAAAAACTAAGAATATCAATTTTAAAATTGATAGTGATAGAGATGTCAAATAATGTTACCAAACAGGGCCTAAAATCATGAACAGAAAATTTTGCCGGGCACAGGCCCATAGCTTTTAACAAGTTTTTTTTTTTGTTGAGTAAATACTCACAGGAGTTATTTCTGGGCTTGGGCTGCACTTGGCTGATATGGCACATTGAAATATACCTGATTTTCTTGCCAATTACACTCTAGTGAGGCACAAACTACTATAATAATTTTCTTGCCAATTAAAAATTGTCAGAAATGTCAAGAGTATCTGCCAAAATCTTTGAGACATGACAACTACTTTGTAGGTTGTTCACCCAGTTTGTTTGTTGACCTACTTTTATTAAAGAAACAGGAACAGAATTTGGTGTCCGGTATCTTCACAACCTACTACTGATACTATTAAATATACTTTGGGATTAACGTAACCAATGCTAAACGTCCTAAACAGCTGGTGAAAAAATGATTCTAAAATATTCAATTTTTATACGCATTCATTTTAATTTTGAAAGATGTATCCATTTTGGATAATTCAACCTTTAGAAGTATTTTTTCTTTTTTACGAAGTTGGTACCATATGTTCGTCCCCCCGTTCAAATTGGTCTTGAAACTTGGGTAGCTGGATCAAGATCAGCCTTCTTAATGCTTTCATAAGATAGAGGCATACCAAGTATTGAAGAAAGATACCCAAGTCTGTTGAAAATTGATGTAACTTCAAAATTCTTATTTTTCTTTTGGAAAAGGAATTGAATTTGACTTTAGTTCTAACATCTAAGAAAATAGTTGGTATTATATAGAAGTATAACTAATTCAATGATATGTATAAGATATATGTTAAGGTTGTTAAATTTTCTGAAAAATTGTTTATTTTTAACTTCTCCTCATCAAACTTACAAGATACTAATGTTAATTATATTGAACTACTATTCATGGCTAATAGCCAGAACAATTCATAAGAAGAAGACATATATCAATAAAATAAACAATTGGGAACATTGACCCCATGAGTTTGATGGAATACAAATTCTTAGTGTTTTGAAATTAGTTGGAATTGATTTTTTATTTTAGTTTGTTTGGGATGTTTTTAGTTTGTGACTTAATGTCTTTATCTTTGAGATTATTTGTTGATTTAATTTGAGTTTATTAAAAATTATTTTAATATTATTTTAATTTGTTTTTATTAGAAATTGATGTTTTTTGTTTATAATTTTGGTTTGAGTTTGATTTATTTGGATTTGATTTTTATTAAAATTTGGTATCTTTATCTTGGGGTTTGTTTCGAGAATCACAATTTAATTTTGAAAATTGTTGGATCTTTGGATTTGCGATTTTCTTGAATTTTTTAGATTTTTTGGTTTACTGAACTTTGGCTTTTCAAAACTTTGGGTTTTTGGTTTTCTTTTTTATCTATAGTGCGAATTTTTTTGTTTGTTTTTTGTTTAACTTGCTTGAAATTATGAAAATGAGTGGGTCTTATCTTTTAGAATATTTTTGTTTGTTCTTGGATTTCGTTGCTTATTTTGGTCTTTTTTATCATATTTGATTCTTTTGGGCGTAATTTCAATTTTAACAATTTATTTTCTAGTTTATTAGAATTATTTGATGTATTTGTTCATTAAGTGGGTTTTTAAGATTTAAAATTGTATATTTAAAAATAATTTTTTGAATTTAAAAATTATTGATTGACCAGTTTGATCAAATTTTAGTATTTTTAAAATTATTTAATTAGTAGATTTTTGTTTGAATTCATCGAAGTCTATTGGACTGTGTATACTCCCTTCAGCATCAAGGTGTGCACAAGACATGACAAGTTCTTCATTGCTTTGAGCATAGAACACATATGTATGTTTGAAGGCATGGAAGCCAAAATTCTTAGAACTTGAATGAATCTAGGAGTGAATCAATGTGGCATTTGGTAGACATTATGGAGTTCATCCCGAATGATTTATGATAGAATGTGCTCGACCTTTGATAGGCTTTGGGATCCTTTCCATTGGTTTAGGATTGATTATGTCCTAACCTTTGATAGATATGTGGGGACTCGTCCCATGATTGATGAATCTCATTAGCACATGGTTTGACATATCGCATGTTAGACAAGCACAACCTTCCCATAGCTTAACAAGTATGTTTCTCCCAATTGGGACATGGTATGACATTGGGGTCTTTATTTGACCATTGTATGTCTACCATAAAAACCAAGGAATGTGCACAATGCCAGAACCAAGCTTGTCCATATGTTAGCATTCTTTTAAGTTAAGGCGGGACCAAAGAGCATGCATAAGGCTAGCCACAAGCTTGTCTTGATTGTTTGATTAAATTAATAAATTTTTATTTAATTTTTTATTTGTGACCTAGGGTGTGTCTCTTGACCCTAGCATTATACTCAACACTTGATTATTTATTTTGAAGCTTTTGCTAACCATCCAGCCTATTCCTATTTTAAGCATAGTACATACCCATCTTATACATCATGTGGGCCCATTGGGCCTATTGATAGGTTATGAGCCCAGCATGCTCCTTGTTTGGGCTATATTGGATCAGATCTCTTGGTTCACTTCAATGGCACTGCAAGGATGCAGAGGACTTAGATGTTGGTCGAAGATAAAGCAGTGGGTCTTGATGGTGGAAGCAAATGATGTAGATGATGTTCACAGCACTAGTAGTGGGGACAGATGACGCAAATGATGTTGAGATTTGTGCCAGTGGCAAAGAGGAGCTTTCATGATTGTAGCGATTGGTGTGGTTAGCCCCAACTGCTTTGGGGTAGGCGGCTTCTCTAGAAGTTGGGAATGTCATGATGATCTTTACAATGTGCTTTTTGTAAGGAATCGTTTATTAAAATTTGGTGCAGCGGAAGCGACGATTCCTATGGGTTCCTTTAGAATCCGTCTCAATCAGAACCGAACGACGAAAACAGAAAACCGATCAAATCGGGTTCGAATATACCTGATAGGGATTCATATAATCCCATGGAGAGGAAGGGGATGAGCTTCTCAAGCTCTACAAACCGTTCAAGTGTCCGGTCTCCAGCAGTATCCACACGAACTTCATCCACAGCAGGTTCTCCCTTCGCGCCGGCCTCGAGAACTCTTCCCGAACGGAGCTCCATCGACCATGGACACCTTCTAAAGAGAGGAGGAGGTAGGGAGGAGACTTGGGACGTGGTTTTCACCCTTGGCTTGATGGGGTTTGGCTGAAACCATTAGTATTTATAGAGAATTATGGAATTTTTCATAAAAACCCAAAATCTCTATAAATTACGTCCTTGCCCCTGTACTTGTGGATAAGTCCTTTTGTGTGTGACCCACTAGGCCCAATAACCTATTTGGTTGAGGCCTAAATAAAATAGAACAATTCTATTTAATTTAATTAAATCCGTTATCCGATAACAGATTAATCGGCCTACCGATCATGAAGGGTACAAGCCACATCCCATGATCCCAAATGGCTATGGGGATTATCTCATCTCCATTGAGCCTTTCCATCATCAGTTACCACATGGATATAAACCCTCATCCATCCAATGTCCCGGTCGGAAAGGAGTACGGCATCGACTGTCAACTCCTTAGTGTACCGACTCTATAGGATCCTGTACTCGGAATTGGATCAATTGGAAAACTCCTTTTCCAATTATCCTATCTACCCTGGCCAGGGATTTAGAGTACTATACCATAGGACATTCACTCTCACTTACCGAGAGTGGATGATCCCTTGTTGTCCGCTCAATTGCCTCCATCGGATTTTCCTTGTACCCGATCCATCGCTATATAGGACCATCTAAATTGTGATCCATAAGTCAATGGTCAAAGCACAAGTTCCACCCAACAAGGCATCTTTGGCGACTCAGGTCAAAGGTCCAACCATGCAACCGTGATGATAGAAAACCCTGATTGACAGTTCGGTAAGATACCATTCAGGGTTTCTAATTTAGTCAGTTCAGTGAACTCATTCAACTAGTGAGCACCTGCATGTGTATCTCAGTGTCTCCACACTAATGACCAATGAGATCGGTCGTCCTCATCACATGAGAAGACATCACATACACTAGTCTATCCGGATCCTTGATGTCCCGTCTCAAGTATCCTATGACTAGGAACATTTAGATCAAATACCTCTAGATGATCAATCTCATTATCATGATCTCATCATGATTTAATCATCATTGTATTTGATCAAGGACTTCATTATTATATTCGCATCTAATAAGAGCTTATAATGAAGATTTGCCTAATTAATTGAATGAGATATTTCTAGAAATGTCGAATCATATCATATATGATTGGCTTGTAGGGCATACATTTCTATCAATCTCCCACTTGCACTAAAGCCAATCACCCATCTGGCTGATCTATATCAGCTCGAGGTGAAGCTCAAACACTCTTTGAGTAACTGCTTCAGTTAGTGGATTTGCAATGTTATCAACGGTAGATACTTTATCTTTAATTATATCTCTATAAGTTACAATCTCTCTGATTGTATGGTATCGCCACAGAAGTTCTAAACTTCTGATGAGACATCGGCTCTACTCCATTGTTTTCTCAAAACAATGATACTCTTTCAGAGAAAATTAAGATAATCCCATATCAAATATGTAGATGAAAAACTTCATCTAGACTACTTCTCAAGTAGTGTGCAACCACTATGTAAACTTGTTTACATATGTTGTAGAACTTACAGTGTTCTATCACATAGAACTCTTTCAACTCACTGCACCACCATAATTCTGACTTAATATCAAACTTATTTGATTAGAAGCTTGTGTTTGTAAAACTACAAGACTTCATGTCTTATCCTCCAGTGTATAGAGATACATTCTCAGTGCTTCTCAAGTACCAAATGATATATCTCTAAACTATCCAATGACTCTCACTTGGATCTTCTTGATGAATGCTCATAACACTTAGAGCATTTATCACAACATGTACGTAGCATCACATAAATGATAGACCCTATGACTAAGGCATAAGGGCTCTATTCATGCGATCCCTTTATCTCTCAAGAAGTCTACAAAGACAACACTTTACAGAGATCAACTCCACACCACATAGGTAAGAAACCTATCTTGGAGTTTATCATGTCAAACCCTTTGACTATGGTGACTACGTACATTAACTGGGCATTGATTTTAGATCTATCTCCATAGGTCTCAAAACCCAAATTGTGTTTGGAGGATCAATTTGATAGCTAGGTCCACTTATGATAACACACCTACTTCATTCTCAATGAGTAGTATGTCATATACATAAAATGTCAAGAAAGTAACAGCACTCCCACTTATCTTGTTGAATACACAAGGCTCCTCTTCGTTCTTAACGAAGTTATAAGATTTAATCTCATTAAACCTTATATATGATCTATGGGAAATTTTACTTTAGTCCATAAATGAACTTAATACACACTCTTCTTGGATGTTATTGGGATTTGATTCCCCATAGTTGTATCATATACACCTATTCCTCAAAATACTTTAGAGGAACACTATCTTAACATCCAATTAGCTTATCTCATAATCATAGAGTGTAACAATCAAAATCCGAATGGATTAATCCATGGAATAGGTAAAAGATCTCATCATAGTCAACCATTTGACTTCAATGATATCCTTTTCAACTATTCTCACCTTTGAAGGTATCTACCTTCTAATCCACTCCAATCTATTCTTTAGTGATCCATTTATTCCTTATGGACATTATATCCTTAGGTGGATCTATCAAGTTCTAAACTTGATTAGAATAGATAAAGTTTATATCGGATTTTATTGTCTCTTCCCATTAATGAATCAATATCTCATATTGGTTCTATATAGATCCTAGGACCAATATCCTTATTATCTTATGCCTCATTTCATCTATCAGAGATACGTCTCACATATCTCTTAGGTAGAATGGACACAAGTAAAGATCTATGATTTGTCCTTGTGTAATTATTAACTAGCACCTTAATAGAAGTGTTATTGGGTTGTGGGACTGGAACATCTTCCATATATACCTTGCTCCCACTATCTTTCTTAAGAAGGAACTTTTCCTTTAGAAATATAGTGAGCTGAGCAACACATACCCTTATACATAAGGGTCGTATATTTAATATCCAAAAGTTTCCTTAGGATATTCCACAAGCCAACACTTCATAGTCTTATATTCCAACTTGTTAGAGTTATACTTCTTCATCAGGTCGGACATTCCGAAATCTTAACTTGCTTAAGGTTAAGTTTTAACCCTTTTTCCATATCCTATATGGAATAATCAGAACAGACTTAGAAGGTACCTATTAAGAACAAGTGGTTATAACGAGTACTTAACCAAAATTAGACAAAGAGGAAATTTGCAAAACTCGTCATTGTTCATATTATGTCTTACATAATATGACTTCTTATTTTAGCTACTCAATTAAGCTAAAATGTGTAAAGAGGTGTCCATTAGATTCTAATATCCTTCAATTATATGTGAATTATGTACTTAAGTATTCCTCTCTTTGATCTCATCAAAGAGTTCTAATACTCTTTCCATTAGTATCTCTACTTCATTCTTAATCTCAGATAATTTCCCAAAGGTCTTAGATTTGTACTTCATAAAGTACATGTATCCATACCTAGAGACATCATCTTTGAAATAATGAAGTAGAAATATTCTTCTTTAGCCTTACTAGATATGGGCTAACATACATCTAAATGTATGAGTTCTAATAACTCATTAACCCATTCTCCATGTCTATATAAAGCTAAAGTGTAGATTGATCTAAATTAACCCATTTCCTCTTAAAAGGAATATTCACACATAACATGAGAGCTAACATATCAAATATGATTAAACAATTCATTAAGCTCCCACTGGCAAACACTTTGCCATTCAATCTATTAGAACATCTATCAATTCCATAGCTTAGAATAAATCAACATTTATTCAAGTAGGAAATCATATAAAGTTCTTGTAGAAGGATATAATAGCAATATTAATTATTAAGACATCTCCATAAGGCTATTAAAGAATTGCACCTCCCACTAATAATAATGCAACTTTTGCACCATTTCATATGTAGGTCAATATCTTCTTTATTAAGCCTTCATTTACTTGTCATCATCTACAACTCCTTGTAAATATAAGATGCATATCTGGTATCTCATACCATCAGATGCATCCATAGTATCTAATATTATGATATACACATATAGTATCTAATACTATTAAGTGTATATTTAAAACAAGTAAGTGCCAATGACTTGGATACATGAAGCTTCTCAAGCTCCACCTTTGCATTATATACAAAACACTTTGTACTTCCTCTTCCACTTATCATCATCATGACAAGTAAGAATCATGTCTTATTCCTGCTTTATTATCTTGACCACCTTCTTTTACTATTAACTCTCTCTCTTATTTTTATCTAATGATTTTACTTCTTACTATTGGTCTCACCAACAAGAAGTAATTAAGATGTATTGTTGATCTAAATTGCCCTTTAGTTAACTCATCAATATGAGCCATGATGGATCTCATATCCATCTATCCATATTGTCTCTATAATTATGTCTTATAGAGACTAACATCTAATTTAAGGCAAACAATGCATCTTGTCCATGAGATAAGATCTTATCTTTCATTCATATCACTAGATAATTTAGGAGACACCTACTTCTCAAGTAGAGTAGTTAATTGGTCAACTATGAGAACAATTCTCTTAGTTCTAAACCGATCTAAGAAGTGTGAGCCATTAAGATATGTGGCATCTAATATGCCATACTAATGGTGGTTTATTATCGTATTCTACAACGAGAGATATAATTTTATCAATATAACATTGTAGACATTCATTAAAATTAAGATATGGTCTTTGATCCTAATTTATGCTCCCACTAATTTTCGACGAATTTGCATAACCCTCATTATGCAAAGACGGGATATCACGATGAAATCCTAGTGGGGACTAAGACCCTATTAACCTTATGGTGATGACCTTGTGGTAGCACAACAAATCACCCCATACTTAATAGGTAGGCAACTATTGCCGATTGTAACTCTTGCAACTCTTAATCATTTAGCCTCTAGAGTTATGACCTTGTGGTAGCACAACAAGCCATATACTCTAGTTAGGTCAAACCCGCTTGTTACGTTATGAGAATGGATTCTTCACACAGCCCTTGTGGTAGCACAACAAAGCCATGCAAATGGTCCACCCCAAGGTTCGGCAAATGCCTTAGCCATGATCACCAATCCCTTGCTGAATGAGTCTTGTGGTAGCACAACAAACCCATCCAATCTAAGATTGGCTCATCAAGACCATAACAACGGAAGGCTACGTGAGTCATTCTTAATGTCACACGCTTATCAACCTAATTATGACAAGGAGGGATTTTATTTTAGTCTCATCAATAATATGTGCTAAGTATATATAATACCTTTGGAATATCATATATCTAAGGTATAACCTGTAGCACACATCCACATATCAAATATGCACAAAATCAGGTGATCATGGACTTAACCCTAAGCATGCACCTAAGGCACCCCTATAGGTGCAAATCCTTGCTTCAAATGCTTTAGTTGGTATGCTCTCACTTCAGAAGGGTGCTTCTCCAAGTGGTCCCGCTCTCCAACCTTCCACGAACCAGCTTCTAACTCTTACAAGCGGCTTAAGGGTATGCAGACCCCACAAATGTACATAACTCAATAAGAAACCTTGGTTTTAACCAAGGGGAGTACATTAATGGAGGGAGGTAGAATGTACAATCAGATTGTATAGAGAGAGAGGAGGCACACGCAGGCCCCATTTAATAACATAACCAACATAATTAAAAGCAATCACAAGCCAAGCGCAATTAAGTCCATGATCACCTCCATACACACACTAACATTCATCACATGAACATAGAGCGCATACGTGATAATTATATGAGATATATCATATATATCAGCATAAAATTATATATAATTTATTTTTAAATTCTCAATTTCATGCATGTCGAATTTTTCATGAAATAAATAACATGAAAATAACATGACAATAACATATAAACAATTTATATGAAATGAACATACAAAACTAAACTATTTAGAACATTCATGCATTCCCAATACTGTGCAAGGTCAGAAATTAATGTCCCAATTTATATCCTGTAAAATCTCATTTTACAGAATTAATTAAGACACTAATAATTTAAGTTAAACCTTTAAAACAATTTTAAAGTTTAACCATGAGTGAATCTATGTAAATAGGGCTAAACATCATATAACATGTCACTAAACACTTTAAAAACATGTTAAATAATATTATAGAATTTTTCAGAATTTTTATGGAATTTTATGGCAATTTTTCGGATTTTTCTATGATTTTAAACAATTTAAAATCATTAAATAAATAATGTGGCGCATTGCGCCGCGGCGGCGGCGCACTGCGCCCGTCCGGCGTGCGCCGCATGCGCCGCAGAGTGCGCCCGGCTCAAGAGACGCGTGCGCCAGCCTCCGTGCGCCGGCGGGTGCGCCGGTCGCCTCCCCGAGCAGGTACTGTTCATTCGGAGGAGAGTTAATCTCATTAACTCGGGCATATCTCCCAATACCGGACTCCGAAAAATCTGGAAAAATATGCGTTGGAATCCTTATAGAATAAGGAATCCAAAACAATCGGCCTATTATCCAGTAAAAATCTCAGTCAACCGAAAAATGAGGAGGAAGAGGCGGCGGTCACCCAAATTCCGTAGCAGAAATCTCAATTTTGTAACGAGGATAACTCTTTATCCAAGAAGTCAAATATTCTCCAAAAATACAATTTAGAATCCTCATCATATGACGTTTCCAAATATGTATATATACCTTCAGAGAAATTTCTCTATCAACGGGAAATCAGGAAGAAACAAGTCGGCGCCGCCAGATTCCGCAGAACCCTAGTTCGTTGGAAAACTCAAAAATTCTCATCCTCCGCCGTCGTTCAAAGCTGGAGATCAAAGGAAAAGGTTAGGTAATCATATTACCCATCTCCCGAACATTTTCCAAGCCTCAATTTCTTCTGTGGACGGAGATTTCACAAAATCCCCAAATCCGGGTGTCGGTTCGGGCATGACAGAAACACCAACTTTTGAGGCTTCTCCCGAACACTACAGAGATCAAAACTTCAAACGGTTTGCGTCGTTGAAAAGCCCTATATCACTAGATTCTACCAAGGCCAACCAATCTTTTATCTGAGTCTTACACAGAATATGGTGGCCTCGTCAAAACAGACGTTTGCACAGATTCGGGAACACATAAATAACATGAAATAATGTCGATTCGACGTCGGTTTCGACCGAGACTTGAACCGGGCTCTGATACCACTGTATGGAATCGTCCATTAAAATTTGGTGCAGCGGAAGCGACGATTCCTATGGGTTCCTTTAGAATCCGTCTCAATCAGAACCGAACGACGAAAACCGAAAACCGATCAAATCGGGTTCGAATATACCTGATAGGGATTCATATAATCCCATGGAGAGGAAGGGGATGAGCTTCTCAAGCTCTACAAACCGTTCAAGTGTCCGGTCTCCAGCAGTATCCACACGAACTTCATCCACAGCAGGTTCTCCCTTCGCGCCGGCCTCGAGAACTCTTCCCGAACGGAGCTCCATCGACCATGGACACCTTCTAAAGAGAGGAGGAGGTAGGGAGGAGACTTGGGACGTGGTTTTCACCCTTGGCTTGATGGGGTTTGGCTGAAACCATTAGTATTTATAGAGAATTATGGAATTTTTCATAAAAACCCAAAATCTCTATAAATTACGTCCTTGCCCCTGTACTTGTGGATAAGTCCTTTTGTGTGTGACCCACTAGGCCCAATAACCTATTTGGTTGAGGCCTAAATAAAATAGAACAATTCTATTTAATTTAATTAAATCCGTTATCCGATAACAGATTAATCGGCCTACCGATCATGAAGGGTACAAGCCACATCCCATGATCCCAAATGGCTATGGGGATTATCTCATCTCCATTGAGCCTTTCCATCATCAGTTACCACATGGATATAAACCCTCATCCATCCAATGTCCCGGTCGGAAAGGAGTACGGCATCGACTGTCAACTCCTTAGTGTACCGACTACATAGGATCTGTACTCAGAATTGGATCAATTGGAAAACTCCTTTTCCAATTATCCTATCTACATTGGCCAGGGATTTAGAGTACTATACCATAGGACATTCACTCTCACTTACCGAGAGTGGATGATCCCTTGTTGTCCGCTCAATTGCCTCCATCGGATTTTCCTTGTACCCGATCCATCGCTATATAGGACCATCTAAATTGTGATCCATAAGTCAATGGTCAAAGCACAAGTTCCACCCAACAAGGCATCTTTGGCGACTCGGGTCAAAGGTCCAACCATGCAACCGTGATGATAGAAAACCACGATTGACGAGTTCGGTAAGATACCATTCGGGGTTTACAATTCGATCGATTCGGTGAACTCATTCAACTAGTGAGCACTGCATGTGTATCTCGGTGTCTCCACACTAATGACCAATGAGATCGGTCGTCCTCATCACATGAGAAGACATCACATACACTAGTCTATCCGGATCCTTGATGTCCCGTCTCAAGTATCCTATGACTAGGAACATTTAGATCAAATACCTCTAGATGATCAATCTCATTATCATGATCTCATCATGATTTAATCATCATTGTATTTGATCAAGGACTTCATTATTATATTCGCATCTAATAAGAGCTTATAATGAAGATTTGCCTAATTAATTGAATGAGATATTTCTAGAAATGTCGAATCATATCATATATGATTGGCTTGTAGGGCATACATTTCTATCACTTTTTAATAGAAATACTTACCCTACAAGACAATCATATATATGATTCAACAATTTTAGAAATATCTTACTCAATTACATAAACAAATCTTCATTACTTCATCTTAATGTATGTGTACATCGTAATGAAGTACTTAATCACATACAATGATTATTGAATCATGATCAAATCATAATGGTGAGATCAATCATCTAGTGATATGTGATGTAAATGTTCCTAGTCATAGGATCATTGAGATAGGATATCAATGATCCTGATTGACTAATGTATGTGATGTCTTCTTATGTAATGAGGATAACTAATCTCATTAGTCATTACTGTAGAGACACTAAGACAAACATACATGTCTTCATTAGATGAATAAGTTCACTAAACTGATCAATTCAAAAACCCTAAATGGTATCTTATCTAATTGTCGATCAAGATTTTTTATCATCACTGTTACATGGTTAGATCATTAACTTGAGTCACCGAGGTACCATGTAGGAAAGATCATATACTTTGACTATTGACTTATGAATCATCGATTCGATGGTCTTATTCAATGATGAATTTGATGCATGGAAAACCTAATGGAGGTAATTGAGCAGACAAAAAAGATCGTACACTCTTGATAAATGAGAGTGAATGTGTTATTAAATAGTACTATAAATACCTGGCTAGGGTAGAGAGAATAATTGGAAACAAGTTTTCTAAATGATCTAATTTTGAGTATAGGATCACTTATAGTCAATATACTAAGGAGTTGACAGCCGATGCCACACTCCTAACCAACAGTGACACTAAATGGATGAGGTTTTATATGTAAGGAATTGTCAAACAAAATTTGGTGCAACGAAAATGACGATTCCTATCGGTTCATTTAAAACTTTTCTCAATCAAAATCGAACGACGAAAATTAATGATCGAAATGGTAAGAATATACCTGATAGGAATTCATCCAACCCCATAGAGATAAAGAAGAAGTTATGAAGCTCTTCAAACTATTTAAATGTTCAGTCTCCAACGATATCCACATGAACTTCATCCACAACAGGTTCTCCTTTCGCACCGGCCTCAATAACTCTTCCTGAACGGAGCTCCATCGCCCATGGTTGCCTTCCAGAGAGAGGAGGTAGGGAGTAGGCTGAGGATGTGATGCCCTTGGCTTGATAGGGTTTGGTTGAAACCATTGGTATTTATAAAGAATTTAGAATTTTTTTATAAAAACTTAAAATCTCCATAAATTACACCTTTGCCCCTATACTTATGGATAAGTTCATATGTGTGTGACCCATTAGGCTCAATAGCCTATTTGGTTGAGACCTAAATAAAATAGAACAATTCTATTTAATTTAATTAAGTTTTGTTATCTTATAATAGATTATTCGGCATATCGATTGTGAAGGGTACAAGCCACATCCCATGATCTTAAATGGCTATGTAGATACTCTTATCTTCATTGAGTCTTTCCATCATCAGTTACCACATGAATCTAAATGTTCGTCCATTCAATGTCCCAGTCAAAAAATAGTATGGCATTGACTATCAACTCCTTAATGTACCAATTCTATTAGATCCTATACTCGGAATCAGATCAATTAGAAAACTCTTTTTCCAATTATCCTTTTTACACTAGCCAGAGATTTAGAGTACTATTTCATAGGACATTCACTCTCACTTACTGAGAGTGGACAATCTCTTGTTATCTGCTCAATTACCCTCATTAGGTTTTCCTTATACTCGATTTATTACTATACTACACTATTTAAACGGTGATCTATAAATCAATGGTCAAAGCACATGTTCTACCTAACAAAACATCTTCGGCGACTTAGGTTAAAAGTTGCACCATCCAACAATGATGATGGAAAATCTTAATTGATAGTTCATTAAGATACCATTAAAGATTTCTAATTTGATCAGTTCAGTGAATGCATTCAATCAATGAGCACCTATATGTGTATCTCAATGTCTCCACACTAATGACTAATGAGATCGGTCATCCTCATCATATGAGAAGACATCACATACATTACTCTATCTGGATCTTTGATGTCTTGTCTCAATGATCCTATGACTAGGGACATTTAGTTGACATATCTCTAGATGATCAATCTCATTATCATGATCTCATCATGATTTAATCAATATTGCATATGATCAAGGACTTCATTGCAATGTATGCATCTCTCAAGAGCTAGTAATGAAATTTTGTCTAATTATTTGAATGAGATACTTCTAAAAATGTCAAATCATACCTTATATGATTGGTTTGCATGGCATACATTTCTATCATTATATACTGTCGACTCCAGAAACGGGTTCCGGATCGGCACCTCAAGAGAAGGTGAAAGATGGAATGAGGGAAAATGAGTGAATCGAGAAACACTCGGAAAGCGATAAAGACTCCTCACCTCGGTCCCACACTCACATTGATCCCCGAACTTTCATCTCACGGCGTCGCTCGAGCACCGGAGATGGTTCGGGTCATGTGGGAGGAGAGTGAGGAGGATATGAATTTAGAACATGAATAAAAAGAAAGTGTGGTCGCCAGGAGCCGTGGGCTCCGCTTTATGTAATGGAAATAGAAAGAAGTTGACCGTGTGTACCTTAGCGTGGGAGAAAGGGATGTGAGTTCAACCTTCTTCTTCTTCGGCCGGCCGATGAAGAAGAGTCTCCAATCCAATGCTAGCTTGATCAACTTGTGCAACTAGAACAATAAACCAAGTGAAGAGTTTGGTTAGACTTGTGAGAAGTGTAGTAACTGTAGTAAGAAGATAAGAAAGAAGCAATTGGAATTGGACTCACCGGCTTCGGGGTGAGCCTTAACCCCTTTTTTGTGTTTTTGATTATGTAAAAATGATGTAAATGAAATAAAATATGCTTTAAAACATTAAATAAACAGAGTTAATGGAGTTGAGAAAGCTTATAGAATGATTTGGCTTGAGTTGAAGCCGAGTTGGTTGAAGACAGCCGGTTCGGGTAGCTTGGTACCCTTCTGGCGCGGCTTTGGTGCAGAGGATGTTACGGACGACCCCGATGTCAGAATCGAGTGCCGTTTGTTGGAGTAGACATAAAACTCAGAGAGGAAGAATTCCTATGTTGATGACTTCTCCGAAATCCTCCTGTAAAAGTCAGTAAAAATTATGAAAGGGGGCGGATGTGGAAAACAGAACCTGGATGCGCGCTCTGGGTGTAGCAATTGCCACGAACAAACGACAAGTCGGAATTAAGTGCCGTCAGTTGGAGATGAAAGAGAACGAAGAGATGAACATCTTCTATGTTGAAGACATTTGCAGCAGAAGCTTCGGATTTTATGCAGAAGTCTATGAAGATGGTTGATGAAGAACGCCCGGATCGAGCCTTCTCCTTCACCTCGGGATCGATTTCTTGACTTCGGATCGCCTCTGGACGTCGGGACGGCTTTGGAGAAGAGCTTGGACGACCTCTAGACGAGCTAGGCACCGGGGATTAACCTCGGGTCATTGAGAATGTCCCTCAATTTATAGGGGAAGGGAGACGGTGCAAAATTTAGAAACTGGACAGAACGCGCCCCCGAGTTTCAAAGGAGGTGAGGGCGCGCAGGGCGCGCCCCCAGTTCGGGGGCGCGGTCTGCGCGCCCCTCTGTTTCAAAGGGACCGGGGGCGCATTACGCGTCTCACTGCTAAAAATCGACGGAAACTTCCGGAAATTGATAAAAATCGACTTGATATACGTAACGCGCCCCCGAACCGGGAGCGCGGTACAAATAAGTGAAAATCCTCCGTCGAATCCTTCCAAAAATCCGGTTTATAAGGTGCTAATCGGGGTAATTTGCGATTTAAAGCAACTGACCGCGCCCCCGCCTTTCAAAGGAACCGGGGGCGCGCAGGGCGCGCCCCCGGTTTGAGGGCGCGCAGGGCGCGCCCCCGAGTTGAGGGCGCTCAGGGCGCGCACTCACCTTTCAAGCGGAGAGGGGGCGCGTTACACTCTCTCTCCTGCACGCGTGTTCCGCGAGCCGTATCTTGCAAACCGTATGTCCGATTCGGCTCCCGTTTGTCGCGTTGGAAAGAGGGCCTTCAACCGCACCTCCTCAAGTCGGTAAACCAGCCGTATGACTCCCAAGATATTCGTACGGGGCTTTCTACCGTTTTACCCTCTCTTGGAAAGCCGAAACCCGGGGCGAAGATCCGAAAGAGCACGGTTCCGGTCGAGAAATCTCGGGTCAACTCGGGATGACTTGAAATGATGACCAAACAAGTCCGGTACGATCGGACAATCCGAAGTCATCGAAAAATCTGAGATTAACCCGGTAAACGTGAATCGAAAGCCGTAAAAGTCGTGAAACCCTAAAATTGACCGAACCGGCCTTATAGCCCCGGTTGATAAAATATACGGCTAGAATCGACCCGGATGACCTGAAAAGACCCGGTGATGACCGGAAAGGCCTAACATGTGGTCCGGGATAGCCGTGTCAGCACAGATCGAAAAAAGCCATAACGAAAGCCGTCATTGACCGACGCCTACCGAAATGACTTCTCGGAAACCCTGAATGTTACGGAACACATGCGGGACTCCCGAGACCTTCAATTATGGACCATTCAAGGTCGGTCATCGAGCAGGCTTCGTGTTTTTACAGTTCACGTGCGGCTCTCGCTTGAAGGTTACGGCAATATTCCGGAAATCATTGGTCCATACTCAACTTGCGAGGGGCTCCACTATGTCCTTAGCTCATCTCCACGAGGTAGTCCGGATCAGATAACGGTCAAATAAAGGATATCGCCTATGAAATAAGAGTCTAGGGCTCCGAATCTAGCCAATTTGGCGTGTCTACAGCTTGCCTCGCCTTGATGTCGGCTTTGCAAGGGAATGGCATGTAGCGGAACGGAGTGAAACGTAGAGAAAGCGTAGCGAAGCGAGATGGATCGTAGTGGAATGTATTGGAGTGAAATGGCGATGGACTGAAAAGGTGGCATCAAGGTGTAGATATAGACACGCTCAACGACCAGATTCGGCAAGACGAATCTCCTCAAGTCTCTTGGTTAACCGCCATGTTTCATCAAGTCTTCCTATGTTCGATTGGTAAGAGATGTGCCATTGGCACGAGAGAAGGATAGCCAACCCCCAACGCGGTGGGGAGTCCCCGAAACATGGGTTCGTAGGTTCATCATCAGCCGGTAACCCGATCTTTGCGGTGTTCCTGTACTGTGACGGGCTAAAATTTAAAGAGATTTGTTTTGAAAAAGTAAAAGAATACCAACCGAGCACATTCGTGCTCTCGATTCATTTAACTCTTTCAAGAGACAAGATTCAATTCGGAATGGAATGATCTCAGATTCCGAAAGGCAAATGTTTAAGCATAGACCGTGAAGATAATGACGGTGCAAGTTCTGATCAAAATTGAAGGCCCTTGGCGGGACGAAATGGCTGCCACAGTGGGATAAGTAGCAAAAGAAGTTGCAATGGTCTCTGTGGTGAAAAGAATTGAAAGATTTGAGGGCAAAAAGTGGTTACCGAACACGGTGGAATTAATAGACACGGTGGGATATTAGAGAGGTTAGTGGGACTAGAGAATATGGTGAATGACACGGTGGGATTTAGAATGATCGAGAGGGTGAGAAGGTGAAGATTAGGAAATGATGTATGCAATGACAAAACAAAATGTAATGCAATTAATACTACATGATGCATGTTGGGCTCAAGAAAATAAAACAAAACTTGTATAACAAATAGTTGAAGATATAGATTGTCTATGAGGTCAAGATACCCATTCGGGAACTATCGTCCCTCACAGCACAACTTTGGCTTATCCGTGAGCATTAGAGATGACCCGACCGTCGTAGATTTTGATGAAGGGGATCTCGGGTCAAGTCTTCTCTATGCTCATGGTCTTCAACAAATAATGCATAAGATAATAATACACGACTAGCGACATATATGCTAGTCGGCAAGTTATGGGGGTTTCCCATGTCCATTCCTCCGTTTCCGCGAGCAATTCCTGTCTTTCATCAAAATGTTAGTTCCGAATGAACAATAATGTTCACTCGTCCTTAATAAAGATCAAACATAAATGTATTTGATTTTACAAATTTTTCTGAATTTTTTTCTGTATTTTTTTTGAATTTTTCTGAATTTTTTGAGAAATTTTCAAAAATTTGACCAAACGTGCCCCCAAACCGAGGGCGCGGCCTGCGCGCCCTCAGTTTGGGGGCGCGGCCAGAGCGCCCTAGGTTGGGGGGCGCGGCCTGCGCGCCCCCACCTTGGGGGCGCGTTCTATCCCAGTTTCCTGTTTTGATCGGATCCGAATCCGATTCAAATCGGGACCGATTTTCCCTATATAAACTCCTCTTAGGACGACCAAATCGTCCTACCAACACCCAGGATGGCTCCTCCTTTGAAAAAGCAGCGTGTTGGCTCGGTTCGAGGTATTTCAAGCGTCCCGGGTCATCTGAAGGCCAGAATCGGCGCCGACTTGGTAAGTTCGCTGCCAATTTTAGCTTTCAACCACTCTCTTCTTCTTTTCCTTAAAAAAAATTTTTCTCTTACCTCCTGTTTGGGTGTAGGATTACCCAAACTTCCCTGGGCCTCGCCGGTATTGCTCTCCTCCCTGGCTTTCCGGCTTGCTTGACGTCCTCGGCTTGTCGGTCAGAGCGATTCTTCGAGATTGGGGCTTAACCGGGCTCTTGATCCATGCCAAGCAATATTCAGGCTACTCCCTTGACTTCGGTTTGATGGGAGCTCTTGTTGAGTTGTGGCACCCCGACACTCACACGTTCGTGTTCGGCAACTTTGAGAGTACAGTTCTTCTTGAAGAAGCAGAGCTCCTTCTCGGCCTCCCTCGGACTAAGAAGGGAGAAACCGAAGGTATGTTCATCCCTTCAGGACCCCTCTCTTGCTTGGAATTCTTGCAGGATTTTGCCGAGGCTCGGCAGATCAGCACCTTGTTGGCCGGCAAGCGAATCAGTGTTCCCAAGTTGGTGGCTTGGACAATCTCTCTTCTGACGGCTCCTGGTCTGGACGAGGACCGGATTCTGCGCTGTGCAAAGGGTTTCGCGGCTTGCCTTGCCGCGGTGTTCTTGTTTCCTGCGGAGGATGGTTTCCTGGAGGTTGATCAACTCTCGTGCATCCGCGGCATCTGGAGCGGTGCGCGGTTGGGGCCTTCAGTTCTGGGCTTCTTGTACTGCGGACTGTCCGCAGCTTGCGTGGGCCGTCCTCCCTTCGGCAGTGCGCTTTTACTTGCTTGCTGGTCCGATCTTCACTTTAAGTTCGATCCAGCCGGTGAGGTGGCCACCAGGTCGCAGCTCTTCCGCCGTAGCCCCTTGTTCCCATATGCCGATGCGCTTGGCTTCGGGGAGAGAGTCGCCAATAGGTGTGCATCAGTGAAGAAAAGACCGGACTGGGGTGCTCACTTTGCCTCCATGAACCGTTCTAGCTTCTTGCACTCTTCTGCTTCCTTGATGCAGAAGGACTTCCAGGTGTGCTTTGTGCCCGGCGTTGATCTCCGCCTGGTTACAGGTTCGGCCTTTGTATTGTACAACGCTCACCGTTGCCACTCCCAGATCGGCTTGCCTCGGTACGAGTTGCCCAAGCTGTCCCACCTGCCACCTATCAAGGGTAGGCAGCTTGGCTCTGTGGATGACGAGGAGGAGGCGATCTCAGTCGTTGCCTTGTGGGAGACGAGTCGGGTGTGCCGCCCAGGCCTCCTGGTTGAGGAGGACCCTGACCGGAAGAGCCGCTACATCTCTGCGTTGAAGCTTCTACTTGCCTGAGCGTCTTCTTTTCCTGCTTTAACTTGTCAGCCATGTTGTTTTTATTTTGAATAAAACAAATATTTATAGCAAGTTTGAGTGAAAATTCAAAAGAAATTTACCTTGTTTCAGAAAAATGCAAGACAGATGTTGACAATTATAATGAATATGCCTTGTTATTTTTCAACACCTTGAATATTTTTTAACATGAAACAAATATTTTTGAAAGGTTTTAACATGCCTTTTTTCTTTAGGTAATTTTTCAGAGCAAACCATGAGTCTGTTGAATTTTCTTTCGGTGACTCCTTGATCGGCTCTATTTTCTGAACAGCTTGGCGCTTTCTGAAATTTTCGCCATTTTTATCAATTTTGCTCCTGAAAAATACATTTTCAGCCATTTCTGACTAGTAAATGTATAGAATTTTCTCCTGACCCCTGAAAAATGTTAGCTAGTGATGATAAAAAATATGAATATGTCTAGCTAATTTAGGAATTTAGACATTCAAAGTTACGTGAAGAGAGGGATTTTTGGTGAGAATTTAAAGAGAATTTTTCTTCACAAAATTATTTTGAGCAAACCGTGCATCAGATCGGAATTCTTTCGGTGGCGTTGCGATCAGCTCGATTTTGTAAACCTTAAGTGATATTTTCAAATTTCTCCCATTTTCACATTTTTACTCACTATAAATACCCCCTTGGGGTAAGAATATCTCATTTCCACCTGTTCACCATCTCTCCTCGCGCTAGAAGCTCCAGAGTTCCAACTCAGATCCGGAGTCCGAAACGCTGTCAAAGGTTAGTTCCCCTGTTACAAAAAATGTAGATCGGCTTATGCTCTTCGATTTGGTTCAAGTTTCACGCGATTCGGAGTTGATTTGACGAAGTTATCGCGAAAATAAGAATCGAGCAGGTGAGAGGGTGCGGTCAACGCAAAAATGTTGACCCGCCCTCAGACCGGGGACGCGCTGAGCGCGCCCCCGGTTCAGGGACGCGCAGACCGCGCCCCCAAGATGAGGGCGCGGTCTGCACGCCCTCACTCTTCTCTAAGAGAAGGGGCGCGCAAAGCGCGCCCCTACTGTGAGGGCACGCTCAGCGCGCCCTCAAATGGAGGGCGCGCTGACCCTCTCCAACGGAGGGGAGGGCGCGTTCGGCTAAATTTTTTTTTTTTTATATATGAAATAAATAAAAATGTATGTAACAATGTTTAATATCAACTTCCCTTTTGGCACAGATGCCGAGACGTGTTCGCCGCCATGACTCCGATTCTGAGGAGCCCGAGCTTCCGGCAGTCCGAGAGGTACATATTTTTTTCCTGCACTTAATGATTAGCTCCTTTGCATTTTGACAATAATAATTGAGTGAACTAATGAAATGATTCTATTTCAGGCCCGGATAAAATCTCGGATCTCGTGGGACCTGGTGCATGCTGCCTACCTAGGCTTACCGGACTTCCAGCAGGTTCGGTTAGAGGAGATGGGGTTTGGGCCCATCCTCCGGGTGACTCCTTTTTGGGAGGACCTACCACTGGTGCAGGTCCTCCGTGAGTCCTGGGACCCCGGACTCCTTTGTGTTTGTTCCCATGGGGGCACATGGTGCCCTCATTAGAGGATGTTGCACACATCACCGGTCTTTGTGTTTACGGTAGGCCGGTGGTGTGTGCCACCTCTTCTGACTATTCGCGGGAGTTCCGGGCCCTCTTCGCATATGAGCCTGAGTTCGACCCGGAGGATGGCCTACGCACTATCGCCAGACTAGAGGCTGGTGAGATGGTAGGCTTGGTGGATGCTGAGCGTGTCCGTGGCGAGAGTCAGGACAGCTTTTTCTGCCGCATGGTCGGCCAGGCTGCAGCGGCATTTACCGGGTTACCTGGCTCTTTGGAGGCGGATGTAGACCTGCGCCGCTTCCTCCTCTTCTTCTTCGGGCGCCTTCTGTTGGGCTCGAAGACGGACCGCATCCATCTGCGGTTCCTCCCTTTGCTTGCTGACCTGGAGCAGGTTGGCACGTACGCGTGGGGGGCAGCGATGCTCGCCCATTTGTTCTGTGGCCTCCAGCCGGAGGTGGGTTATGTTTTGGTTGCCGGCTTCTCTCCTTTTCTTCAGGTGACTTTTAGCAGCTTTCATTTCTTGTATACTTGTATTGCTCTGCTTTGCTCTGACGAGTTGTGCCTTTTATAGGTCTGGAGCTACCTCTACTTCCCCCTGGGTCGGGCACAGCAGTCCTACCCCGACCTCCTCCCCCTGATGGCTCGTTGGGAGCCTATCCGCCCTACTGGTGGTCATCGCAGCCAGCTGGCTTCGATTCGTGCACAGATTCTCCGCTTCCCACACACTGAGGTATGTGTTTAATTTGTGTATCAATATTCTCCTGTTTAAATAATAATCGTGATTTTGCTTCCCACAGGTGTGTTGGAGGCCATATCTCATGACCGATGACCATCTCCAGCCCTGGATTGCCCATGCTGGTCGTGTCTTCGGCCGCGATCTTCATCTTCTGTGCGACAATGAGCTGGCGCCACTGTGGCTTCGGTTCTCGGCACGTGCCCTCGGTCTGGAGCAGGACTGGTTGGAGCCTCCTCCTCCCCTTCCCCTAGTTGGTGCTCGTCCCAGGCGCCTTCTCCTCCCCGTGGACTGGGTGGAGAGACACCACGCCTCGATCACTTTGTGGTATGAAGGCGGCGAGGTAGTTATTAGCCGAGACTACCTTCGCCAATACGCGGAGGCGTACGGCCACTTGTTCGTTCCAGAGGGTCAGGTAAATGCTTCTCACTTTCCTTGAATTCTGTGTTGTTGTTCTCTTCTGACCTTCATGTCATTTCAGGAGGCTCGGGCTCTACTGCTACGCCAACAGCTGGAGATTGTTGACCTTCGGCAGGAGGTGGCCACTCTTCGCGGCGTGCTGGAGACTGAGGTAGACACTGCCTTTGACCTTCATTTGTATCCTCAACATATGATTGCCTTGATGTGTTTTTCTTCTGTTCACAGCGGAAGGCTTGTGCTGAGGGTTCACCTCCTTCTCTGTCGAGGGAAGAGGTGGGCCGAGCTCCGCCCGGCGTCTTAGTGAGGCGAGAGAGGCCCCGACGACCAAGGAGGCGAGAGGTATCTTTCATTGTTGTCTATTACGGTTGTTGATTTTTCTTGGTTCATATACTTTCTCTTCTTCCGGGTTGCCGAGCTTCGAGTAGCTTGTTCTCCCGTATCCAGTCCTTGGAGTCTGAGGTGGAGACATTCCGGTCTGCCCCAGCCGATCTTCATTCCCAGATGATCGTCTCGGATCTCCCCCTTCAGCACGAGAGAGCCATGCGCGAGATGGAGCGCCAGCATAGCCAGGCCATGCGATCTCTCGGAGCGGATGCACTGCGAGCACGGGTTCGTTTGTCGGCGGCAGAGGCGACATTGCGGGTTTACCGCCGGGGCATCCCTCCACAGCCGAGCCAGAGTTCCCCCCATCAGAGCAGCTCCCATCGGAGTGGCACGCACCGGAGTGGCGGCGCTGCTCGTAGTCGGGGTCACCACGGGCGGAGCCAGCAGGGGCAGAGTGGCCAGAGCCAGAGCCACGAGCACGATGCTTCTGCGTTCCTGGCCACTTCTTCAGAGCGTCGCCGCAATGAGGCGGCTACAGCAGCTTTGGCGGACACGGCTACCATGCCTCCTCCACATGGTCATTCTCCTGGAGGGGGTAGCGGCGAGTGCGATTTCTCGTAGCGAGGCTTAGCTTTTACGATGTTGTATTTGCTTTTCTTCTTTGTTGTAGCACTTAATGGCATAATCAGATCTTCACTTGTTTGCTTCAGTGTTTATTTGATCTGCTTGACATCGCTCAAAAGGGTAGTTAGTATCACATTTTGGCTTAACCCCTTGCAAGTTTGTCAAGGGGCGAAGCCTTCTAAGGGATAGCAAATAATAATAAAAAAAATAAGTAATAGATGTAGGGTTAAGAGACATACTTGTTGGCGAGATTCTCACCCCTCCTTGACTTGTGTTTCTTTTCTGAAATACTCAATAGAAGGGTTAAATCTGTTCTATGGCTTACCCCCTTGCCTATTGTTGTCTTGCCTTGCTTATATGTCAAGGGGGCAGCCTTATCAACCAGGTAGAATGTACAAAATGACAGACAAGGTAAAAGTTAAGAGTGCTTACCTGCTATGGCGAGAGTTGCTCCCTTCTCGATCTCAGAATCCTGAAATGCTTAATGAAGGGGATTAAATCTTCACCATGACTCATCTCTTTGCCTATTGTTGTCTGCCTTGACATAGGTCAAAGAGAGGAGCCTTCTTAACAAGGTGTAATAACCTAAATGACCGGAATGAAATAGTTAAGAGAACTTACCTGTCGTTGAGAGAACCTTCTCCTCTTATTTTAAAGTCCCTGAAAACACTTGATAAAAGAGGATTAGATCTTCACAACGACTCATCCCTTTGCCTATTATGGCCAACTTTGACTTAGGTCAAAGGGAGGAGCCCTCTTAATGGGGTGATAATGAAGGTAAATATGCAATGTGGAAATGAAACATGCAAGACATAAAGATAAACATGAATGCTAGCAAAGGCAAAAAGCAAGGTTATGCCAAGTTAGATGATGCATTTTTTTTTTAGATTTTCGGAAAGTATTCAACTTTTTTTTATTTTTGAAGATATTCAAATTTTTTAGGATTTTTTTTGAAAATATTCATTTTTTTAATTTTTTTGAAAATACTTGTTTTTTTGTTTTTTTGAAAATATTTGTTTTTTTGGATTTTTGAAAATATTCATTTTTTGAATTTTTGAAAAATATTTGCTTTTTGGATTTTTGAAAAATATTTGCTTTTTGGATTTTTGTGGAGAATGTGCCGGTATTGAGACCATTCATCGATCTTTGAGTGTTAATCAAGATTTAAGTGATAAACACCACGTGAAAATAAGGTTCCATACCCAGAATCTTTCTTGCGCTCTTCTCTTGATCGGTTTGGATTACCCCTGAGTTTGGACAGTCTACCCTACCCTAGGGGTTTTAAGATGGAAGAATAATAAAGGAAGTCTTTGATAGGATTTGGGGGTGTTGAGGAGGGTTTCTCTACTCATGCCCAAATTGCCCGTTGGGGTTCGGCCTCTTCGGGTCTTTTCTACATGTGGCACTTACTTAGACAAGTCTTTGACCTGTGGGGTCATTGCCCATCTTTTGGTGCCCTTTTTCATTTTCTATTCTTTCGGGTACTCATTCAGACAGGCCCATATTTGTTTAAACCTGTGGGGTTCATTGCCCATCTTTTGGCACCCTTTTGCACCCTATGAGACGGCCTCCTACTAAGGCGGCGGGCATTTTCGATACTATCCTCCTCTAGTCCCCTTCACCTATCTTGGACCGAATAGAAGAGAATAGGGTAAGGTTTCCTTTCCGCCTTCAGGGTTCTGCCTTGCCTCTCTTGAGTGTTGGGATATCTAGATTCTGGGATCGGGAGGTGTTGTGTTTGCAAGGTGATGTCTACCCTTGACTTCTAGCTAACACCCTTGGATCGATGACTTAATATCATACTAGAAATTCTCCATTTTCTTTTCTAAGGAAAATATTTTTTGAGGTAAACGCCGTTCCATGGATGATTCAATTTTTCTCCATCGGCGTTGGTTAGCTCATATGCATTGCCTGGATATTTTTCAGTTATAACAAAAGGCCCTTCCCAGTTAGGTTGCAACTTGGAGCGGGGACCACCCGGCTTAACAAAAATGCGTTTTACTACCATCTCACTGATTTTGAACTTTCTCTCTACCACCCTCTTTTGATAAAACCTTTTCAATCGGTTCTGATAAGTCCGGGCATGCTCGGAGGCAGCCAACCTTCTTTCATCTAGGAGTTCAAGTTGTGCAAGGAGAGATTCTCGTCTCTCATCGACAGGGATGTCTCTATCGAGTTGAACTCGGAGTGATGGAAGGAGTACTTCGTATGGGACCACCGCTTCCATCCCATATGCGAGAGCATACGGGGTTTGACCGGTGGGGGTCCGTACGAATACGATAAGCCCATAGGGCATCTACAAGCTTATCTGGCCAGTCTGCGAACTTGCTAGACCTACAGGTTTTCTTGATGATTTTAATCAAAGTTTTGTTGGTGGCTTCTGCTTGACCATTGCCTTGCGGGTAATAAGGAGATGAATGATGCAATACAATGCGGTACCTGTTGCAAAGATCACACAGATCTTGAGAGAGAAATTGCGGTCCGTTGTCGGTGATAATGTCGCTGGGTATCCCGAACCTGGCGATGATGTTGCGCTTGATGAAGGAGCATAGTGTTGATGCCTTGATCTCCACGAACGCTTCCGCTTTTGCCCACTTGGTGAAGTACTCTGTTGCCGTCAGGATGAATGATTTGGAACGGATTTCAGAGTTAAGATCACTTAGAGGGCCAATGATATCGAAAGCCCACATGGCGAAGGGCCATGGGGCATGTATCGGATGAAGGGAAGATGCGGGAGAATGGATCTTGTCGGCATGAAGTTGGCAAGAATGACAGTGCTGGACAAAGATGGAGCAATCCTCTTCTAGGGTTGGCCAATAATACCCTCGCTCGATGATTTTCTTGGCAAGAGCTTGAGTATTGACATGGCCCCCACAGACCCCGGAATGTGCTTCCTTAAGCACCAATTCTGCCTCTTCTTCATCAACGCATCTCAATAAAATTCCGCTCAGGCTCCTCTTGTAGAGCACCCCTCCTAGGATGGTATACCTCTGGGATACTCTCATGATGGCCTTCTTTTCTTTTACATTTGATCCAGGTGGATATGTTTGATCTTGACAATACCTCGCGATCTCATCAAACCAAGGCCTCTCACCCTCATCTAACTCTTCCAACTCGATTAGCGAAATCTCCTCTTTTTGCTCTAGATATTCCTTCCTGCCAAATCTCTCCTTGATCTTCAGAAATCGCCCATCTTTAATCGCTGGCATCGACCTTCTACGGACATGAATAGTCCGCACCTGTCTACCTAGCGGGACTGATAGAGATGAAGCTAAGGAGGCTAGGGCATCAGCAAGGATGTTCTGAGCTCGAGGAACATGGACAAAAGTGAGTTTGGAAAAGAGCTTGATGTAGCAAGAGGTGAGTTCTTGGTAAGGTTTGAGGTTCGGATGAGAAGTTCGGTATTTGGTTAGGACTTGGCGAAGAATTAGTTGGCTATCACCTATCACCCTTAATTCTGTGGCACCATAGAAATGAGCGGCCTCCAGCCCGGCCAGCAAGGCTTCATATTCAGCTATATTGTTGGTTGCTGGGAAGTCAAGCTGAAATGCCTGTGGAATGGTGACACCCTCAGGTGATAGAAGGACGATTCCTATTCCCTTACCATGTGAATTCAAAGCCCCGTCAAAATATAATGTCCAAAGGTGGGAAGATCGGATCAACATTAGTTCGTCATCCGGGAGATCCGATTGGACCGGGTCAAAGAGGGGTATAGGGTGATGGGCTAGATGTTCGGCAATGGCATAGCCCTTAATCGCCTTCTGGGGGACATAGGTGATATCAAACTGAGAAAGGAAGCTCTGCCAACGACCTAACCGATCAGTTAGAACAGTGTTGTCCAGAAGGGATGTGATGGGATTTATGCGGGCAATAAGATTGACCTCATGAGCTAAGAAATAGTGTTTAAGCTTCTGAACTACCCAGACTAGTGCAGCACAGGTCTTTTCCACTACAGTATACTTCTGCTCGCATGGATCAAAGATCTTTGACAAATAGTAAGTTGGCCTCTCTTTCCCTTCTTTATCAACTTGTGCAAGGACTGCCCCAATAGAATTCTCCAAAACCGAGATATATAAAACTAAGGGCTTGCCAGGGACTGGTGGTCTAAGCACAGGGGGACTAGCCAGGTATCTTTTCAAACCATCGAATGCATCCTGGCACTTCGAATCCCATTTGAACTCGGCCCCCGCCTTGGTCAACTCATAGAAAGGTTTACACCTTTGGGAGTGTTGTGAGATGAACCGGCGGACAAACTGTAGCCTCCCGATTAATCCTCGAAGTTCTTTCATATTTCTCGGAGGAGGCATACCAATGATTGCCTTGGCCTTGTTTGGGTCGATCTCTATGCCCCTTTTGCTCACTATGAACCCCAACAGTTTTCCTGAGGATACTCCAAACGTGCATTTCTTTGGGTTCATCTTCAATTTATATTCCCTAGCCCTCTGCAAGACCTTTCTCAACACTTCCAGGTGATCTTCTCGGCTTTTGGACTTAACAACCAGGTCGTCCACGTACACCTCTACAAGGGTATGCATCATGTCATGGAAGATAGCCATCATTGCCCTCTGATAGGTAGCACCAGCATTCTTCAGTCCAAAGGGCATGACGACATAGCAGTAGGTTCCCCAAGGTGTGGTGAACGAGGTCTTCTCCTGGTCCTCTTCGGCCAACCGGATTTGATTATATCCAGAATAGCCATCCATGAATGACAACATCTCGAATCCAGCAGTGTTATCAACCAGTACGTCAATATGAGGTAGAGGAAAGTCATCTTTAGGACACGCTCGGTTCAAGTCCCTGAAGTCTATACAGATCCGAACTCGGCCATCCTTCTTCATGACAGGGACTATGTTTGCCACCCATTGCGGATAAAGGACGACCTTAATGAATCTTGCTTGATGTAACTTGTCGACCTCCTCTTTCATCTTAAGTGCAACATCAGGGTGGAATCTTCTTAATTTTTGTTTGACCGGGGTAACTCCAGGTTTCAAAGTTAGACGATGTTCAACTAACGAGTTGTCTAACCCCGGCATGTCTTCGTATGTCCATGCGAACGTGTCCTTATATTCTTCCAAGATTTTAATTAAACTCTGTTCCTCAGTGGGGGTGAGGTTTGCGCTTAGGAGGATTGTCTTGGGATCTTCCGGTGTTCCGAGATTCAATTCTTTTGTCGGTTCATCCACCGTGGCTAATGGTTCTTCAAACCTTTTAAGTCCAGATGCATACGCATCAGCCAAGTCCTCAATTCCATCCTCGAAATCGGGATCTTTTCGATAAGACCTCGTAAACTCCCGAGTGTATGATCTACATTGAATTCATCCTCATATTGGATTTCATCAAGCTGGATAGCATTTTCCAAAAACCTTGGCAGCCTTGCACATTCCTTGCATTTTTGAGCTATTTGTTGGAGATATCTCTCTGGCACACGTTTACCTCGAATTTTCTTCTTTTCTACCATAACTACTCCTAAAGAAGATGGAATTGAAAAGGTGGTATTAACAATGGGTGAAGGATCGAGCAGATCGATCAGTGAGTTGGAGAAGAGGGGTCCCTGGTTGGGAGCACCCTCCGAGACAAGTAGAGACGTCTCCTCAATGGAAAACTGAGTTTGTGAGAGGACGTTTTTTTGGGTATTTTTGGTATTTTCAATAACAAAAAGGGAATGAGCCGATGGGGCTCGAGCAGAAATAGAAAGCTTAAGTAAATGGAAGAAAAATGGGCTCGCAAGCCCGATGATGATAAGAAATGGGCAGATAGGCCCAAAGGTGGTGAAAAGATCTAAGGGGCACGTGGGCCCAAATGGTGGGCATGCGGGCCCAAAGCAAGAAAATAAATCTAAAGGGCACGTGGGCCCGACTGGTGGGCACGCGGGCCCAAGGTTGTTGGATTGGAATGGGCATAGAAGCCCAATGGAGTAAGAAGATTTGAATGGGCTCTCAGGGCCAATGATCAGTTCAGGTGGCCATTTTGGCCCAGAAGTGGGAATTGGGCTAGATAGCCCATCAAGTGAATCCAAGAAGGATAGAGTGAGGATTTTGAAATACATGACCGTAGGATACGGCTCACGCGGGATGTTGTTTGGAGGTGGGTTCGAGTGGACAAGTTGTTTAGAGATGGACTTGCCCTCGACTGGTTCTTCCTCCTCTATGAACAACCGAGCCAAAGATGAACTCAGGTTGTCCACCTCCTCCTCTTGCTCTGGTGCCTTCTTCCTCTTGACTGGTTCTTCTTCTTTGTCCCCGGTCATCATCATGGTCTCCCCTTTGATAAAGAATTTTTGGAGTCCCATGGCATTTTTTGGCCGGTAGACCATCCGCGGAGTGAAACTGGGCTCATAGCCAAGCCCGTGTCTCTTTGGTCTTTGTACGGCTTCAATGGGGTGCACAACCCCCTGCAGCTCCTTTCCCAGCCCCTTTCCTGGCTGATAGCACATCCCTTTCATCATCCGCCACGCAACTGAATCTGGAGGCGTCGTCAATACCATGACCTCAGGTAGCTCTGTAGTTGAAACCAACGGCTGGGCAGATTTTGATATTGGTAGTGCAGAAGAGGGGTCATCCACGTCATTCAGAATGGGGATGTTGGTTACTTTGATCACCTGGCCCTTGTATGGGAACTTCAGACACTAATGATTAGTGGAGGCAACAGCTCCTATTGCCTCAAGGTACGGGCGTCCCAAAATAGCTTTGAATGTAGGGTCCAGTTCTAGAACGTGAAACTCGGCGGTGACAGCACACGGTCCGAGCCCTACTTTCAATGTAACCACCCCTCGTGCCGGCTTCCGGGAGTTGTCATATGCGGTCACCGTGACGGCAGAAGGCTCGATTTCTTCATCGGAGATGCCGCAAAGTTGCAATGTTTCTGGCGGCATGACATTTATGGATGCTCCGGTGTCAATCAAGCAGGACTTGATCTCCACGCCTCGGATGACTACTGCAACGCGCAAGGCGTACTTTCTGATCTCTGGCCGTGCCAACTCCTCCTATGTAAATGTGAGTGCCGGATGTTCACTCCTCGGGGTCAGGACAGTAATGATCTTCTCTGGCGGGAGGTCCTCATTGACCATGACCCGCTGCAGATATTGTTGTAGGATGTCCTGATGGTTCTTTGACCTCTTTATCAGCTCCAGAATTGAAATCCGTGCCGGCTGTCGACTCCGGAAACGGGTTCCGGATCGGCACCTCAATAAAAGGTGAAAGATAGAATAGGGAAAAAGGGGGTGAATCGGAAAACACTCAGAAAGCGGTAAAAAGTCCTCACCTTGATCCCACACTCACATTGATCCCCGAACTTTCATCTCACGACGTCGCTCGAGCACCGGAGATGGTTCGGGTCATGTGGGAGGAGAGTGAGGAGGAGATGAAATTAAAACATAAAAGATGTGGTCGCCAGGAGCCGCGGGCTCCGCTTTATGTAATGAAAATAGAAAGAAAGTTGAATTTGACCGTGTACCTTAGCGTGGGAGAAAGTGTGTGCGGGTTCAACCTTCTTCTTCTTCGGCCGGCCGATGAAGAAGAGTCCAACCGATGCTAGCTTGATGTATTTGTGCAACTAGAAGACAATAAGACAAGAAAACAAGTGAAGAAGGATTAGAACTGAGTGAAGTGTAGTAACTTGTAAAAACAATAACATAAACGGCAACTGGAAACAAACTCACCGGATTCGGGGTTAGCCCTAACCCCTTTTTTTGGTTTTTTATGATATATGAAATGATGAAAAACTGAATAAAATGATGCTTAAATATGAATTAAATTATATGAATAAAGAGTTAGCAAAGAGAATATGAACGATTAAAGACAACGCAACCCAGGCAAAGTGGCAACCGGGTTGGATAGATTCAATGTAAACTGCGCAGCTCTGATGCAGAGATCATAACGAACAGCACAAATGTCAGAATAAAGTGATGTTTGTTTTAAAATGAATAGGACTCACCGAGGGTGGTTTGATATGAAGACAAAATTGCTTGAATCTTATGATAGGTAATCTGAATTTACCTGATAATTCGGATCTTGGACAATGAAGTTCTGGAAACTCCCAGCACAATGTCGATGTAGGACATGCTATGAGAACCACATATATACAAATTAAATTATTCTTGATGGAGATAAAATATAACTCACCTGGGAAAAAATTCTATGAAGGATGTATGGGCTGAATCCACCATTAAATGTACTTAAATTGACTGAGAAAACAATGACTTAGAAGAGAAGACTTTGGATCTGTCTGTGCAGCACCGGTGTTGAAGCCATAACAAGCAGAGTAAATGTCAGAATTGATCTCTGTTTGTTGGAGATGAAATATATTTTGATTAACCACACTTAGTATGAAGGAAGTCAGGCCATAAAATGACTATAAAGATCTGTAGAAGCCTATGATCAGCAGTGCAGCACGTTGGAGCATAGACCGGCTTCTTCTTCACTTTGGGATGATCTCCGGGCACCGGGACGAAGATAGAACGATTTGGGAAGATTGGGAAGAGCCTAGGGTGGCTGGAGGACGAAGAGATAGGTGATGGAGGATGGGGATTCCCTTCTTAGGTCGTTCATATGAGTCTCCCTTTATAGGGGATGAGAACCAGGTCAAAAAATAGCAAGTTTTGATACATCCGACCATAGGTTGGATTTCCTCCATATAATGTTGCTGATTTTCATCCTGAGGCATATAGAAACTTACCTAAATGATTGAGAGAGATTGGAAACCGTGGATCACCTTTCCCATGTTCAAAATATGTCTCCACTTGAAGATGAAACAAATCTAGTCTAAAAATGGCAAGTCTTGATATACAAGACAACAAGTTGGATTGCCATCATTAGATGATGCTAATTTCGACCATGAAGCTTCCAGATACTATAACAAATGATATGGAGGAGGAAAAAGGAAGGTAAGGTCGTGAATTGGTCAGATATGTGCCCAATGGGCTGGGCTTGCATGCAATTGGGCTTGATAGGTGCTGCGTGCGGACAGAACTGCACGTCTGACATCTAAAAGGCGCTGCAGACAAATGGTAGATCGGAATTGAATGCCGTTTGTTGCATTGAAAAGAGGACTCAGAGGGAAATATTATTTATGTTGAGGAATTCTTCATTGTATGTCCATATAATCCTGTGAAAAAATTTCAAATAGAGGATATGCTGGTAAAAGCATAATCTGGCACGCCACCAAGAGTCGCTTGTTCGGCAAACACGGATTTGATTAGAAATTAGAAAATCATTCTCATATTTCCAATAAGCACCTCAGCTCATTCAAAAGGGTGGTTCATCATGATTTTGATGGTCTAAAAGAGATGTTGCCAATGGAATAAGAGTTTAAGCCCCAAATAAGGCCAAATTGGCGTGTCTACACCGGCATTTTGTCCAAGTGCTTCAATAGGTCATATGCCGTGCCGGGCAACGGTTCTTCTACCACCTCCTCTTCTGCCTGTTCCTGTGGTTGTATCCCGACCTGGGGGAAGACCCTTTGGAACATCCTCCTGCTACGAAGTACCGGCGCCAGCGTGGTAGGGGGAAGTGGTGATGATGGTGATGGTAGGGTTGGTTGGTAGGTTGAGGAGCCCATGGTAGGTAGGGGTGGTGAGGATCGGATGATGAGGGGTCGTGGATTGGTGGAGGCTGGTATGTTGGGTGATGGTTGGGGTGTTGGTGGTGATGGTCTAATGATGAGGGGTCGTGGGGTGGCGGTGGTGGTAGGTTAGGTGATGTACGGGGTGTTGGTGGCGGTCTAATGATTAGACGTCGTGGAGGATTAATGGTGGTTGGTGGGTTAGGTTGGGGTGATGGTTGGGGTCTTGGTTGGGAGGCTGGTGGCGGTCTAATGATTAAGCGCCGTGGAGGGTTAATGGTTGGTGAGGGTAGTGATGTTTGGGTAGTTTGTGGGCTGGGGGCAGCTCTCGGTATGGAGAGTATGGTGCGGTTTGCGAGGTGGGGTTGGTATGGTGGGCATGGAGGTGATTTGATCCTCGACACCGCCAACCCCGGGAATGGTGGGTTGACTCCTCGATGGCGGAGTGGACGAGGCCGAGTCGTTGGTTTGGTGGTGCTGGTGCCGGTGCTTGTACGGGTGCATGTACCGGGAGCGGATCTTGGACTATGCCCGGGCCGGGCTTGTTGTACTTGCCGTCGCCGAGGTTGATTCGCCGTGCCTTCATGGCTTGTATAGACTCTCCCATCCGTGCCCGATCAATGTTCCCCGATCGTTGAGGTCATGAATGTAATCTTTAAGCGGAAACAAACATCCACCGTGTGCCCGGGATACCGATGGTAAGCGCGGTATTTTGTCATGTCAACATTTGCTTGGCCATCCTTCTCTCTCCTTTGGAAGCTCTAGCTGCTGTTCAGCCATCAATGCGTTGAAGATATCGGTGAGGGGGAATGGCAGTTGAGGGTAGTATTCTCTCTTGGGTCCCCCCCTCCTAGGTCGGTTGGCTGGTGGTGGCACTTGGTTGTAAGCTTGTTGTTGTGGTGGTGGTCGGTTGTAGACATGTTGTTGTTGAGGCGCTCGGTTGTAGGCATTTGGTTGCTGGGGCGCTCGGTTGTAGGTGGGTTGCTGTGGTGGTGCTCGGTTGTATGCAAGTTGTTGCTGGGGCTGAGGAGCTGGTTGAGGAGCTGGGCGGTATTGTTGGTTGGGTGGTGGGTTACGGTATTGGCTCTGACGGTACCCACCCTGGTTACCCATGGCATTGATGCTCTCATTATTTAATACCCCTTCGGTGGTGGGTCCTACAGGTGTAGGCTTTCTAGTGTTACGGGGCTTGGTGTCGAACGGGTTGATCATAGATGCGTCCTTAAAGTGGGCTTGGAGGTATCGGGCGCTATCACATAGCTCACTCATGGTTGTTGGGCGGTGCATGATCAGGAGGTTGCGAAGATTGGGCGTGGTGTTCCCTATGAGCATCCTCACCTGCTCCCCCTCTGAGATGGTATCCACAAGCCTCTCAGCCATTCCCCTCCACCGATCAGCAAATCTGGCAAAGTCCTCATCCGGCCTCATCTTTTCAGCAATTAAGTCAGTTATCGAGAAGGCTGGCCCCACCCTATCCTTGTACCTCTGTAGAAACTTCATCTTGACAATGTCGAAATCCGCCGCCTCAATGGAATCAAGAGAATAGAACCAGTCAAGGGCGGATCCATCCAATGACCGACGGAATAGGAAGGCAAGGGCTTTGCGGTCATTTTTCCCGGAATGAGGAGTCATAGAGAAAGCTTTTTAGATGGTTGAAAGGATGACCAGCCCCGTCGTAACGTTGGAAGACTGGTATCTCTGAAGGAGGAAGGTGTAGAACTGGGAAGGATGGGACAGAGATTTCAGGGATGGCTTTAGAATCGAGGCGATGCCTCATTTCTTCGAAGCGCTCATCCATCTGGTTGATTTTGTTCATTAACACCTGGGTGAGGCTGGATTCCTGAGTCGCGGGAGCAAAGTGTTTACTTGATTGGGTTGGAAGAGGTGGGTTGGAAACGAGAAGCTGGTGCAGAATTGTGTGAATGCCCCACAACGGGGTGAGTAGAGACACGGCAAGGTTGCCCAGGAGAAGAGATGATTAAGGGCCTGACTGCCGGTTAGGGTGGTGAGGGGGCTTGATTTCCCTCGATCGGAGCTTGATTGGTGGGCATCTTTCCCGTAGTGGCATATTGGATAATTGCAAAGGCTTCGGGATCAAGGTGAAGAGATAGATCCTTGAGAGCTTGTTCTATAATATGTGAAGTGGATCGGTGAGCAGGATCTTGGACCTCAGGTTCCATCACGGCATTAACATGGCCATCTGGTTGGACCATGGGTTGCTGAAGCTCGTAGTGACCCGTCTCGTACTCCTCTTCTTGGCCGCAGTAGTCCGACATCCCGATGTGTCTTCCGGACCTTAGAGTGGGCATCCTGTCAAGTTTCCTTACAAAATGGTTGAAAGAAGGCAAATGAAAAGTGTAAATGCAAAGAGAGTTTTTGTTTGATTATGGTTGTTTGTTTGATTTGATTTGGTTTCAATTTGGTTGTTTGGCAAGAAAGTTGAACATAAAAATTAAAGGGATTTTTTTTTAGGTGTTTTGAAAGAGAATTTTTTTTCTTTTCAATTGTTGTGAGCAAGCAAGTTATGCAAACAAGGTTTTAAAATGACTACTCGACAATTATTGGGTTGAAACCTTAGATTAGATAGATTGTTAGCAATTGTTCACTCAAATTGGGTATGGTTCCTATTGCTTCAATCTTCAAGACCTAAGGTTATCACTCATTCACCACGAGTAGGTACTTGGGTTCTTCGGGTTTTGGGAAAGTGGTACAACCGGCCCAATCGTGCGGAGAGGAATACTCCACGGATGGGGACTTACGGAGGTCTTGATGGAAACCACCAAATCAACTAGGAAGGAATATCCCAGAAGAGAGGTAAGAATCCACCAAGAAGGTGTTTGGAGGGTGAGGGTGTGTTGGGAGAGAGAGCCCCCACCTCGAATGCCCTATGGACCGGAGCAAGTCCGGTACCCGATGCAAAAAGCTAATGCGAAAATGAAAAATGGAGGGTAGGAAAAGAAGAAGCAATCAATATGCAAACATGAATGAAAGCTATTAAATAAATCAAGCAAGTGAATGCAAACAAGATAAGCAATGAGAAAGTAAAACAAGTAACTAGAAACTAGCAATTAAAAGGTGGTTCGCGCGGGAACCGGCTTGTGTTAGAGTGTCCAATTAGGGATAAATCTGAAGTAAAGGTAAAAGGATGGTCCACGCGGGGACCGAATTGAAAATAAAGTGGCTCACGCGGGAGCCGAGTTTTGGAAAAGTAGGTGGTTCACGCGGGAACCGGTTTTTGAAGGAAAAATGGGTGGTTCACGCGGGAACCGGTTTGTTTGATTGGAAAAAGGAAATGAGGGCCACGTGGGGCCAATCTAATTGGTGCAAAGGGGTGGTCCACGCGGGGACCGATCTGAAAGTGAGTTGGTTCACGCGGGAACCGATTTAGAAATGGGTTTGGTTCACGCGGGAACCGGTTTTAATGAAGAAAGGGGTGGTTCACGCGGGAACCGATGTAAGAGTTGACAAAATAGAAGGAGGGCCACATGGGGCCAATCTAAAGGTGGTGTAAAGAGGTGGTCCACGCGGGGACCGATCTGAAAATAAGTTGGTTCATGCGGGAACCGAGTTGGAAAAGAAAGGTGGTTCACGCGGGAACCGGTTTATAAGAAGAAAAGTGGTTCACGCGGGAACCGGGTTGAAATGAAAGACAAGCAAATTAAGTCCACATGGGGGACAATCTTAAAGAAAGAGTAAATAGCAAGTTTAAAGGTAAATTGACATGGAAGATAAAAGATAAGCCGGTTCACGCGGGAACCAAGTTGGAAAACAACTAGTTGCACGGTTGAATCAAGCTAGCACGGTTGAAGACATTGGTTGTCCCACCGTGGTCGCCAAAAAGCTGTCGACTCCAGAAACGGGTTCCGGATCGGCACCTCAAGAGAAGGTGAAAGATGGAATGAGGGAAAAGGAGTGAATCGAGAAACACTCAGAAAGCGATAAAGACTCCTCACCTCGGTCCCACACTCACATTGATCCCCGAACTTTCATCTCACGGCGTCGCTCGAGCACCGGAGATGGTTCGGGTCATGTGGGAGGAGAGTGAGGAGGATATGAATTTAGAACATGAATAAAAAGAAAGTGTGGTCGCCAGGAGCCGCGGGCTCCGCTTTATGTAATGGAAATAGAAAGAAGTTGACCGTGTGTACCTTAGCGTGGGAGAAAGGGATGTGAGTTCAACCTTCTTCTTCTTCGGCCGGCCGATGAAGAAGAGTCTCCAATCCAATGCTAGCTTGATCAACCTGTGCAACTAGAACAATAAACCAAGTGAAGAGTTTGGTTAGACTTTTGAGAAGTGTAGTAACTATAGTAAGAAGATAAGAAAGAAGCAATTGGAATTGGACTCACCGGCTTCGGGGTGAGCCTTAACCCCCTTTTTTGTGTTTTTGATTATGTAAAAATGATGTAAATGAACTAAAATATGCTTTAAAACATTAAATAAACCGAGTTAATGGAGTTGAGAAAGCTTATAGAATGATTTGGCTTGAGTTGAAGCCGAGTTGGTTGAAGACAGCCGGTTCGGGTAGCTTGGTACCCTTCTGGCGCGGCTTTGGTGCAGAGGATGTTACGGACGACCCCGATGTCAGAATCGAGTGCCGTTTGTTGGAGTAGAGAGAAAACTCAGAGAGGAAGAATTCCTATGTTGATGACTTCTCAGAAATCCTCCTTTAAAAGTCAGTAAAAATTATGAAAGGGGGCGGATGTGGAAAACAGAACCTGGATGCGCGCCCTGGGTGTAGCAATTGCAACGAACAAAAGGCAAGTCGGAATTGAGTGCCGTCAGTTGGAGATGAAAGAGGACGAAGAGATGAACATCTTCCATGTTGAAGACTTTTGCAGAAGAAGCCTCGGATTTTCTGCAGAAGTAGATGAAGATGGTTGATGAAGAACGCCCGGATCGAGCCTTCTCCTTCACCTCGGGATCGATTTCTTGACTTCGGATCGCCTCTGGACGTCGGGACGGCTTTGGAGAAGAGCTTGGACGACCTCTGGACGAGCTAGGCACCGGGGATTAACCTCGGGTCGTTGAGAATGTCCCTCAATTTATAGGGGAAGGGAGACGGTGCAAAATTTAGAAACTGGACAGAACGCGCCCCCGAGTTTCAAAGGAGGTGAGGGCGCGCAGGGCGCGCCCTCAAACCAAGGGCGCGCAGGGCGCGCCCCCAATTCGGGGGCGCGGTCTGCGCGCCCCCCTGTTTCAAAGGGACCGGGGGCGCGTTACGCGTCTCACTGCTAAAAATCGACCGAAACTTCCGGAAATTGCTAAAAATCGACTTGATATACGTAACGCGCCCCCGAACCGGGAGCGCGGTACAAATAAGTGAAAATCCTCCGTCGAATCCTTCCAAAAATCCGGTTTATAAGGTGCTAATCGGGGTAATTTGCGATTTAAAGCAACTGACCGCGCCCCCGCCTTTCAAAGGAACCGGGGGCGCGCAGGGCGCGCCCCCGGTTTGAGGGCGCGCAGGGCGCGCCCCCGAGTTGAGGGCGCTCAGGGCGCGCACTCACCTTTCAAGCGGAGAGGGGGCGCGTTACACTCTCTCTCCTGCACGCGTGTTCCGCGAGCCGTATCTTGCAAACCGTATGTCCGATTCGGCTCCCGTTTGTCGCGTTGGAAAGAGGGCCTTCAATCGCACCTCCTCAAGTCGGTAAACCAGCCGTATGACTCCCAAGATATTCGTACGGGGCTTTCTACCGTTTTACCCTCTCTTGGAAAGCCGAAACCCGGGGCGAAGATCCGAAAGAGCACGGTTCCGGTCGAGAAATCTCGGGTCAACTCGGGATGACTTGAAATGATGACCAAACAAGTCCGGTACGATCGGACAATCCGAAGTCATCGAAAAATTTGAGATTAACCCGGTAAACGTGAATCGAAAGCCGTAAAAGTCGCGAAACCCTAAAATTGACCGAACCGGCCTTACAGCCCCGGTTGATAAAATATACGGCTAGAATCGACCCGGTTGACCTGAAAAGACCCGGTGATGACCGGAAAGGCCTAACATGTGGTCCGGGATAGCCGTGTCAGCACAGATCGAAAAAAGCCGTAACGAAAGCCGTCATTGACCGACGCCTACCGAAATGACTTCTCGGAAACCCTGAATGTTACGGAACACATGCGGGACTCCCGAGACCTTCAATTATGGACCATTCAAGGTTGGTCATCGAGCAGGCTTCGTGTTTTTACAGTTAACGTGCGGCTCTCGCTTGAAGGTTACGGCAATATTCCAGAAATCATTGGTCCATACTCAACTTGCGAGGGGCTCCACTATGTCCTTAGCTCATCTCCACGAGGTAGTCCGGATCAGATAACGGTCAAATAAAGGATATCTCCTATGAAATAAGAGTCTAGGGCTCCGAATCTAGCCAATTTGGCGTGTCTACATATACGTGTGATAACTAGTGATGGAAAATGCTTAAGGAGGATAAGTTTATCCCTATAATCATTTTTAGATCTTGAGATGTGGCTTTTACCTTTCATGATCGATAGGCCACTAAATCTATTATTAGATAATGGGTTTAATTAAATTAAATAGAATTATTCTATTTTAATTATATTTCAACCAAATAAGCTATTTGGCCTTGTGGATCACACACATATGGACTAATCTATAAGCATGGGAGCATGAGTGTAATTTATGGAGATTTTGAGTTTCTATGAAAAATTCTAATTTTTCTATATTAAATATAAGTTAATTTGACTAGACTCATCTCTCTCTCTCTCTCTCTCTGTCCTCCATGTTTTCCCATGATGGAGATGTGTTTAGGACGAGTTGGAAGGTCTAACATGTAGGTGAACCTTTCTCTGGAGGAAGTTCGTGTAGAGATTATTAGAGAGTATACACTTGGTTGGTTTGAACACCTTTATGAGTTCTTTCTTCACCTCTCGGAGGGATTATATGAATTCCTAGTAGGTATCTTCAAATCTATTTTATTCGATTTGCTATTTTTTGTGTAGTTTCAATTAAGAAAAGATCAATAAGAACCCATACAAATCATCATTTATGTTTCACTAAATTTTACGATTCCTTACACTTTTGACCTCGATAGGGCAAAGAGGGTCTAGGATGGCCCTACAAGGATGCATGGCTTCAATGAAGGTAGGCACTAGCCTAAGTTGAGGTAGCACGAGGTGGTGGTCGACAATAGTGCTGGTGGTTTTGATGGTGGAAGAAGACTTGGAAACAAGGGAGACCAGCGAAAAGGTTTCATTGACTACGGTGGATGAAGGAGGCGACTTCGATGGCGATGATCAAGGGGGTAGGTAACTTCCACAACCCCTCCTTTGCTCTTCAGTGCTCCTCAATTCTTATTATTTACCATTTTTCTCCACTTTTTAAACCTCAAGATGATGTCTTTGGGTGCTTTTATAAGCTGTGTGGCCTATTTAATGTTAAGAAGTGGTAGGCAAGGCAATTATGTAATTGACACTGGCTAAGCTAGACAATTAGGGTACATTTGTAATTGTCAATTTTTGTTATCTGTAACATCACATATGTAATTCAATCTTAGTATATAAGAGGAGAGGCTTACAGATAGCAAGTTATTCTACATAGCCCCAATTTTAAACTCTATCGTTCACTTTATTCTCTTCTAGCTTTGCACAAATATCTTCTTCTTTCTCTCAGCAGCTCGAATCCTAATTTATCATAGTTCACACTTGGTATCACAACCTTAGTATGATGGAGGATTCTTCTTTAGTCTCTATTGTAGCTACCAGATCTGCAGATTCGTCTAGTTTGCGTTCTAGGTTTCCCTTTTCTTCTTCTCCATCAGTTTTTGCCTCAGTTCTTAGTATTCATGCTGCATTTTATTAAAGCTAAACAACGAGAACTACATAGTTTGGAGAGCTAAATTTCTTTCATTCTTCAAAATGTATAATCTTATAGGAATGGTAGATCGAACAATTCCTTGTCCATCTCTTACCATTCCAAATCCTGTCGATTCAACAAAATGCATTCTAAATTCTGATGCAAAATTATAGAAGCAATATGATAGCTTAATCACTACAATGTTAATTTCTTCTATTTTTGAACCTCTTCTTCCGATGGTTGTCTGTCACTCTTCATTTGCTGAGATATGGAAGGTGTTAGTTGCTACTTTTGTTAACACCTCTAAGGCGAGAGTTCTTCAACTCCATCTTCGGTTATAGCAAATGAAAAAGGCTCTATGAAGATCATTGAATATATAAAAAAAAGCGAAGTCTATAGCCAATTATTTGTCTATGGCTTAAGAGCCGATCATGCCTATTGAAATGCTTTTGTATGTTCTTGGAGGTTTGGGACTAGAGTTTGAGACTTTTTTGACCTTTATCACAACTAGAATAAATGTTTACTTGACTTTAGATTACATTCAAGTAATTCTCATCAACAATGAGATGTTTTTACTAAAACATCAGGAACTTATGACTTAGTTAAGTGCCAATATGGCTCTGATAAATTTAAATTCAGCTCAATCCAATAATTCCAAAGGCAATTTTGGCAGAGGTCATGGTTATAAGTTAAAAGGAAAGAACAATTATTATCATGATAGAGGTCAAGGTCAATTTCAAATTAATTCTCAGAACAATGTGGGGATAATAATCAAGCTATTGGTTAGAGTAATGGTTTGTTTTGTTAGTTGTGTGATTGAAAGGGTCATATGAATTTGCAATGTTTGAAGTGATATGATGTCAGTTTTAGGAATGCCAATTATCAAGCACCTACTAACCAACAACTATAGTATTATGCTAATATGGTCACTAACTATTCAGCATTTACTGGGCCTAATTTGTACTCTTTTTTATACAATAGTTGGGATCTGCATCCTGGAGCAATCAATCATTTAACACCTAATTATGGCTTGTTGCAAAACCCAACACCTTATATTGGATAGGATAAAGTTCAAGTTGGTAGTGGCGAGTCTTTGCAAATAGCAAACATTGGACGTTCAAGTTTTCAGTCTCTTCAATTGCATAATGTTTTACACGTTCCTTCTATTGCCAAAAGCCTAATGTCTGTTTCACAGTTAGCTAGAGACAATGTAGTATATTTTGAATTCTTTTCTAACCATTGTGTTATAAAGGACCTCAAGACCAACAAAGTGCTTTCCAAAGGCCGCAGCATTAATGGACTATATTGGTTAGAAGTTGCATTAACTGCCCCTCCAAAAGGTTTTTCTACTAAGAAGTATTCCACAAGGCATAGTCATTTGGGTCATCCAGTTTATAAAGTAGTTTCTCAAGTTTTGAATTCTTTGGGAAATTCTTTTTTCTTTAGTACTTCTTTCTTTTGCTCACATTGTGCTAAAGTAAAGAGTAAACAATTGCATTTTCTATCATCATCTTTTGTTGCTACTTTTTCTATTGAAATAATAGCTTCAGATGTGTGGGGTCCTTCCCCTCATACTAGCAACAATGGTTCAAAGTACTATGTCACCTTTATTGATTTCTATATAGATATTATTGGTTTTACCCTCTTCCATCTAAGGGTCCTATGCTACCTATTTTTCTTCATTTTAAAAGGCAAGTTGAAAATCTATTTTAAAATAAAATTAAATATTTCCAAAGTGATTTGGGGGGTGATTATAGAAATTTGTGTGATTACCTATCTGAAAATGGAATTATTCACAGATTGGCATGTCCTTATACACACAATCAGAATGGTATATTTGAAAGGAAACACCATCATATTGTGGAAACTTGTCTTGCACTAGTTAGTTCTAAAAGTCTACCTTATAAGTTATGGAATGAGGCCATCAAATGTGTTGTTCATCTTATTAATTGGATGCCTACACTTGTTTTGAGCAATATGTCTCCCTATGAGAAATTGTTTTACAAAGCACCTAATTATAGTTTTCTTAAAATTTTTGTTTGTGCTTGCTATACTCATTTGAGACCATATAATCAACATAAGTTTAGTTATAGCTTTGAATGTTGTGTTTTTCATGCGGTATAGTCTAGATCATAAAGGTTACAAGCATTATTTACCAAGAATTGACTAAACATACATTGCTCAAAATGTAGTTTTTAATGAACAAACTTTTCCTTATCCAATTTTATGCAAGTCTAATGGGCATTCAAAAAATTCAGGCGTGATAGTGCCATTAAATTTTTATCTTCCTATTAATAGCATAAGTTGTTCCAAATCTTTTGAATATGTCTCCTGTGCAGATAATAATCAGATGGCTTTTGATCATATGCACAATAATAGTTCTGTATAGAGTATGCCTTGTAATTCTTCATCGTTCTCTGCAGAGAGACATGTCCAAACCACTCTAGTTACTTCTGGTGAGTTCAATATGAATTCTTCAACTCAGTTAACTTATGACAATAATAGAGTTTCTAGTGTTACTATTCCCAAGAAGTTTAGGTCCTTGAAACAAATCTTAGAAGAAACTACTCCAATTCAGTCTAACATGTCCTTAAGATATGCATTAATTGTTGAGATGTCTAAAATCTTTGAGCCTACTAATTTTGATACAACTAACAAGTTTGTGCATTGGCATCAAGTTATGTCAAATGAGTTTTCAGCCTTGCAGAGCAATGGAACTTGGTCTTTAGTTTCTCCTTCATTAAATGCTAACATTGTAGGGTGTAACTGGACTTACAAGTTGAAATGAAAATCTGATGGGACCATGGCCAAGTATAAAGCTAGATTGGTGGAAAAGGGTTTACTCAAGAGCATGGTATTGATTATCATAAAACTTTTAGTCCCATTGTCAATCCATACACTATTCATTTGGTTTGTCAATTGCTTTAACATCCAAGTGGGTTGTCTAGCATTTAGATGTCAACAATGCCTTTTTGCATGGTAATTTAGAGAAGGAAATATGTATGGCTCACCCCCTAGTTTTGTTGATAAGACAAATCCAAAATATATGTGCATACTTCACAAAGTACTATATGGTTTAAAGCAAGATCCGCAAGCATGGTTTTATAGATTGTATGCTCATCTTTTATCCATGGGCTTCAAATCATCTACATGTGATCCGTCATTATTCTTATTTCATAAAAATAAAAATGTCATCTATATGTTAGTATATGTAGATGATATCATTGTCACAGGTAATTGTCCAAAAACTGTTAGTCAATTAGTTCAGGAGCTGTCTCATACTTTTTTCTTGAAGGACCTTGGTGCGTTAAACATCTTCTTAGGAATTGGCGTTCAGTGGTCACAACAAGGTATACTTCTATCCTTGAAGAAATACATTCTTGACATTTTGTGCAAGGCTATATTATAAGATTCAAAACATGTTTCAACTCCTTTTGGAATACAAATGGTGGTGTCACAATTAGATGGTGAACCACTTTCAGATCTATCTATGTATAGAAGCTTTGTAGGCTCATTAAAATATGCCACTCTCACTCAGCCAAACATACCTTTTGCTATGAACAAGTCATGCTAGTTTTTTGCCTGTCCTACTAATAGTCACTTAGCTTTAGTCAAGATGATTATTAGGTATCTCAAAAGTGTAAAAAATCGTCCATAAAAGTTTGGTGCAGCGGAAGGGACGATTCCTATGGGTTCCTTTCGAATCAGTCTCAATCAGAACTGAACGACGAAAAGCAAAAACCAATCAAATCGGGTTTGAATATACCTGATAGGGATTCATATAATCCCATGGAGAGGAAGGAGATGAGCTTCTTAAGCTCTTCAAACCATTCAAGTGTCCGGTCTCCAGCAGTATCCACACAAACTTCATCCACAGCAGGTTCTCCCTTCGCGCCGGCCTCGAGAACTCTTCCTGAACGGAGCTCCATCGACCATGGACACCTTATAGAGAGAGGAGGAGGTAGGGAGGAGGATAAGTACGTGGTTTTCACCCTTGGCTTTATGGGGTTTGGCTGAAACCATTAGTATTTATAGAGAATTATAAATTTTTTCATAAAAACCCAAATTCTCTATAAATTACGCCCATGCTCCTGTACTTGTGGATAAGTCCTTTTGTGTGTGACCCACTAGGTCCAATAGCCTATTTGGTTGAGGCTTAAATAAAATAGAACAATTTTATTTAATTTAATTAAATTTTTTATCCGATAACAGATTAATCGGCCTACCGATCATGAAGGGTACAAGCCACATCCCATGATCCCAAATGGCTATGGGGATAATATCATCTCCATTAGCCTTTCTATCATCAGTTACCACATGGATATAAACCCTCATCCATCTAATGTCCCAGTCGGAAAGGAGTACGGCATCGACTGTCAACTCCTTAGTGTACCGACTCTATAGGATCATGTACTCGGAATTGGATCAATTGGAAAACTCCTTTTCCAATTATCCTATCTACCCTAGCCAGGGATTTAGAGTACTATCCCATAGGACATTCACTCTCACTTACCGAGAGTGGACGATCCCTTGTTGTCCGCTCAATTGCCTCCATCGGATTTTCCTTGTACCCGATCCATTGCTATACTGGACCATCTAAATAGTGATCCATAAGTCAATGGTCAAAGCACAAGTTCCACCCAACAAGGCATCTTTGGCGACTCAAGTCAAAGGTCCAACCATGCAACCGTGATGATAAAAAACCCTGATAGACAGTTCGGTAAGATACCATTCAGGGTTTCTAATTCGGTCAGTTCAGTGAACTCATTCAACTAATGAGCATCTGTATGTGTATCTCAGTGTCTCCACACTAATGACCAATGAGATTGGTCGTCCTCATCACATGAGAAGACATCACATACACTAGTCTATCCGGATCCTTGATGTCCCGTCTCAAGTATCCTATGACTAGGAACATTTGGATCAAATACCTCTAGATGATCAATCTCATTATCGTGATCTCATCATGATTTAATCATCGTTGTATTTGATCAAGGACTTCATTATGATATTCGCATCTAATAAGAGCTTATAATGAAGATTTGCCTGATTAATTGAATGAGATATTTCTAGAAATGTCGAATCATATCATATATGATTGGCTTGTAGGGCACACATTTCTATCAAAAGGTACTTATGATCATAGTCTTTTTATTAGACCCTCTTGTTTTGATTTACATGTGTACACTGATTCAGACTGGGTTGGGTTCCCAGTTGATAGAAAATCTACCACTGGCTACAGTATATTCATGGGGTCCAATTTAATCTCTTGGTTGGCAAAGAAGCAACATACAGTTGTTCATTTGAGCATTGAGGCCGATATGAGATCTATGTCCTTGGCCATCATAGAACTACTTTGGATTAAACAAGTTAAGGAGTTGCACTTGCCAGTTCAGTCAAATTTTGTGGTATGGTGTGATAATATTAGTGCAATTTATTTGACTACAAATCCTATTTTTAAAGCAAGAACCAAACACATTGAGGTTGATTTCCACTTTGTGAGGTAGTTAGTTCACAACAAATAGATTTTGGTCAAGCATATAGCTTCAAAGGATCAAGTGGTAGATGGTTTTACTGAACCTCTTATTGGTCAACAATTTGATTGTTTTCATGTCAAGTTAAACATTAAACCCATGTTTAACTTGAGGGGGCATATTAGGCAAGGCAATTATGTAATTGGCACTGGCTAAGCTGGATAGTCAGGGTATATTTGTAATTTTCAATTTTTGTTACCAGTAACATCACATATATAATTTATTCTCAATGTATAAGATCAGGGGCTTACAGATCATGGGTTATTTCATGCAACCCCAATTTCAAACTCTACTATTCACTATGTTCTCTTCCAACTTTGCACATATCATCTTCTTCATTGTCTTAACTACTCAGATCCTAATTTCTTAGACTTCACACTGGAAGGATCCCCTTAATGACTCTATTCTTCTCACACTGTGGCCTCCTTCGGATGGCAACCACAACAATCTTAGAAAGCTTCCAACTTTCTACATGGTTTCTTGCCTTTTTTTAATATCGATCCCTGAAGATTCGAAAATGAATACATCTCCATTCGACAGCCCTTGAAGGGACTTGAAGCATTGAAGGGCTATAGTGGAGTTTATCCTATGCCATCAGGGATGCCACAATATCATGTTGCCGCCATAAGCATATCTTGTGCTATGGGGGAGGCCACTGCATCTTGTTGCCATCATGAGTCCCCTCATTATTGCAGGGTCTCTAATTATTGGAGATAGGCTGGAAAGCATTAGGGTTGATTGTTGGATGTGCTTGTGCTTAGTCCCCATTGCCAAGACACCTATTTCTATTAATCTTATCAGGCCATGCCCCATCATGGCTTTAGTCTTTGAAATAGCAAGGAGCTAGGATGGGTTAACTCAAGGAAGAATAGATCCAGATGGTGTTGAGGTTCTGGCTGTGGAGGGATAGTGAGCTATATAATGGGCCCTGGATGAGGCCCATGATTTCTATGCCTCATGAGCCATTGTCCCCTCCAACATTGGCTGTCGATGCTCCATTTTATTTGAATAGAATATGTATTCAAACAGATGGCAAGTGGGCCGATATTACAACTTTACTGGGTCTATCTTAAAACAAAAAATAGCCCATTATATAGAGCAAAATAGGCTGCCCAATCGGGATGTTAGGTGGGCTAAGCATTAAAAATGAGTCCATCCTAAGGCTTGAACTTAGCCCGATGTACGCAAGAAAAATCAATGTACACTTAACAAAAAAATGAGTCATTTCTTCATGGATTAGCATTGAATTTTTTGCAAAATTTTTGTCTTAACAAATACCTTTCACGGGTGGTCACCCAAAGACGAGGGTCGTTGGTGGATCACCCATACAAAAATATAGTTGCACCATCTTTCCTCCTATCACTTGCTTGTTATTGCATGATTAAAAATATTGAAATTTCATGTGAAAATATAGTTGTATCATTTTATTTCTTTTCTTTGCTTGCTACCATACAATTGGAAATCTTGAAATTATTTGAGTGAATATAGTTGTATCATCTCCTTTCCGCCCTTTGCTTGACGTGACTAGAAATTTTAAAATTGTCTATTCAAACATATTTGGCTCATTTCCTTTCTATATTTGCTTGTTTCTACCAAAACAAATTAATCTTTTATAAAAACATAGTTGTATCATTTTTTATCATTTTGTATATATTGTCTTCTAAATCCATCTTCTTGACATTAATAGGTATATTGTGGCTAAGGCGCTTTGTGTTCTCATACTTCTCTCTGTATGGTGCCGATGTTAGGAGCCTTTCTAGTGAGAGGTTTTTATTAGCAGGCATACCTTGTGTTGCTTGCATCATTATGTTGAATTGGCCATCTCTTTTTGCTATCATGTGATAGCTTTGTCTTTTTTGTTCCTTTGTTGTGCTGACATTAGAAGTGGCACACTAATCTTTAAACCTGCTAAATTGTGTGAGGACACTATCTAAGGAGGAGGCGTATACTAAGCATGATTAAATTCTAAAGAACTTGGTGCCTATGTTGAAAGAATGCGATTCACTTGTTGCTATGGGGTCTCACTTACTAGAGGAAGTGTGGGAACTAGACAAAACCAAACTTATAATAGTGTGTACTTTCTTTCCTTTTATAAGCTGATCCTGAGGCTTGTTTGAGCACATGGTAAATGATTGTGTAATAAAAATATCATTTATTATTGTCAATGTTGCACTTCTATAAATTGTACCCTTTCATATGTGGTTCAGTAATGAAAAGTTGTTCTATCCTTGCATCTTGTTCGTAGTGTGCCCATTTGTTGTGGTTGTCGCTATTGTTTCTTCCATTTGATGCTAGTAAAATCTTGTGCTTTGAATGTTCATATGAGCTTTTTACTTTGGACCAAGTGTAGACATTGTTCTCAAGGACTTTGTCTCTAGGGATAGCATTTGTGTTGTTTGATTTTGCATAGAGCATCTTTTTAGGTTTTTACTCTAGCCAAGTTCTTTTGACATTCTTGCTCTTAATCGATCCCTTGCAGATGATTAGATAAGACCATTAGGCATCTTTATTTTCAACCCACTTTATATCAATTATTTTTTAAAAGAAAGAATTAAGGCTTCCCTTAAGCCATGAGATTATTTTAGGTAGTGAGAAAATAAGACTTCCTCTGGACCATAAGATTTTGGATGGTGAGGAATTAAGGCTCCCTTGGACAAAAGATTTAGTGGTTTTGTGCCATTGGAAACCATGGACTTATGGGTATGAAGAGGTCACACTCGATCCATATGGTATACAATTTTGTGATGACTTTGTGCCGATAGAACATGTAGGCCTGTGAGTATGAATGAATCACACTCGGCCCCTAGGGTATGGATTTTTGCTAGCATGATGCCATTAGAACATGTAGGCTTGTGAGTAAGCAAGGATCCCACTCAGCTAAAGGGTATAAAATGTAGGGTGGCTTGATGTTGTTGAAACCCGTGGGATATATAAGTATGAAATGATCACACTTGGCCCATAAGGTAGAATTTCGTGACTTGATGCTGAAAGGACCCATAGGACATGTGAGTAAGAAATGGTCACACTTAGCCCATAGGGTATAAATATTGGATGACTTGATGCTGTTGAAACCCTTGGGACATGTGAGTATGAAATGACCACACTTGTCCTATAGGCTATGAATATAGGATGTCTTGATGCCATTGAGACCAGTGAAACATGGGAGTATGAAATGATCACACTTGGTCCATAGGGTATGAAACTGTTGAAAATGTGGGTTTGGAGGATTGAGGCTTACCTTTGGGCCATGAAGTTTTATCTGGGTGGAGGATTAAGGTTCACCTCTAGGCCATGAAGTTTGGTTTACTGGTGGCAGTTGTGAGATATGAGGAATGTGAAAGGTTCCATGTCTAGCCCTAGTAGTGTTGTAATTTAAGAAGATGGGATTCCAAGAACCATATAGACCTTGAGAGTAGGAATGTCAATGGGTCGGTCTCACCCTTGGGCACTTGGGCCGGGCCATCTATGGATTTACTTTCATGTCATCATTTTTAGCTTGCGGACTTAACATGGGTTCTATTAGGGTCGAGAGTGGGTCGAGACCCAATCGTCAGGCAATTTTAGGGCGACAAGGATAACGACCAGTGGCCACTAGGCACCTCCTTCTCCCTTAGAATCCTTCTTTGTTTTTTGATTTTTTTTGGATGCTAGATGAGGATGATGCTAGGATTGCTCTCTCTGTACTCCTCTCCTTCACCAATCTCTCGATAGGAAGTGTATCCATCTATTTCCCCACAATCTCTCCTACTCTTTCTTTTGATTCTTAAATTTTTGTATCATCAATGAAAATGTAAGAAATCATTTATAAGGTTGTTGGTCATTTGCAAGGAGCTACCATGGGACCTTTGCACCTTTGCAGCATGGACAATGCCCAAGAGTGCCAAAGGGGAGATGAGCTGCTTTGTCTCCATAGACATAGAAAGGATCTCATTTAGTGGGAAGGTTAGGCTCCTGAAACCCCTCACTTCTATCTACCAAGCATTCTTGGGTTCTTGAAAATTGCTCTACCACCAATGCCAATCATTTTCTTCTAGTAGAAATGCTCCACAAAGATTGATGCAGTATCCCCTATCGCACCTTGCCATTTATTTTTGCCTTTTTCGTCTCATCAACTTCTTATGGTTCTAATTCTACATTTAAGCTCATGGGCATAAAGAGGGCGGCCTTGACAAAAGAACATGAGGAAACGATCAAGGAAAACATATCGAGAGATTAAATGTAAGAAGAGACCAAAGAGAAAGGTAGTGTTTGCATCATATGTGTGCATTTCTATGTTCTTCTACACTAGGTGTACGGTCCCTTCTCTTTTGCATCATATTTTGATGATTTTTTCTTCTTCTTTCAGTCTTGATTACAAGGGTTTTAACCAGTCAAGTTCGTAGGTAGCAGTAGTTGTGATACGTTTGCTAGAACTATGGGATCTTTCAAGGAACTTTCACAAATAAGCATCATCATCTTAGGCTTTTTCCATCTCAATTGTGCTTTCCACACCAAGTATCACAAAATTTCAACCATCTCCACTTTCAAAATGAGTTATATTCAAATTTTGGATTTGAGCATCATGAGTTCATATCAAGTGTTCTTAATCTATCCTTGGATTTTTTGTATGTCTTTCATGTTTGGTGATTTTTTTTGAATTAGGACTTGCCTTTGAATTGCACGGATTAATTTGGTATTTAGAGATTGAGATTAATGTTGAAATTTTACCATTGCTTTTTTTATTTTCTATTTAGGAATTTAGATACCATAGAACTCTAGATTTGATTACAAGCTTACAAAATTGCCAATTGGACTTTGGGAACCTGAGATGACTATGTCAATGGGAATCCATAATTTCATATACTTCTATGTGACTTTGCTTTGCTTGTTTCACATGGTCGTCTCTCCATGATTACTGTTAGTTAATTATTCAAAACAAGTTTTTGCTAGTTTGCCCTTCACATGATTGTTTTAATATTTAGTAATGATGTGAAGAAACATAAGCATAGAAAGAGAAAGGTAACTTAGTAATAGAGCTTTCCTTGAGTTTTACTAGTTCTTTCCATGAGTAGAAAATGGTTTAATATTCATTTCTTCCCTTTTGGAGGGTCTTTAGTGCCATCAATTCTAGGGGTATTTTTAGTCCTTTAACCCACTTTTGTTGGAATTTCCTATCTTAGTGATCAACTAGTCCAATGGCAGGTCATGGACGACGTGTATGTGTGATGTGTGCACTCCTAGTTGCACTAGGAATTGCCGAAGATTGGAAGATTGCTGAAGAAATAATCAAAGAGAAGAGACCTTTTATCTGAATGAATGCCCTTCATAAGAAACATTTAGAAGAATAGTCAAAGTATCAAATTTCTTTCAAGCAACATGCAGAACTACATGTTAGTTATAATAGTTATGTACTTCAATCAAAGAGTTTTCAATACCAGCATCACTCTCATAGATCTTCATAATCTTACTAAATAAGCATCTCAAAGTTTTGTCCATCTTGTCATGAGTTTTCATCATTTGCTAAAATTTTAGATGTATTAAGCATTGACAAGCATGCCACCTTGCATCTTCAATATATTATGTCTCTCCTAGGGCATTATAAGGAAGGGGTGGACTGATCAATAAAATGCTACTCGAGGTTGTATGTCCTACTTAGGTTAGAGATTTCTTCCTTATTGTCAATTTTACAGTGTTGATTTGAGAATTCATTCTCTCATTGATTAAGTTGAAAATATATCCTCAATTCAACTGATAGGTGTTATAAAAGTTAGGAACTTTTTTTTACTTAGGTAGGGTTGGTAAAAAAGTTCAACCACCACAAGAGGGGATTTGTTTGGGTCTAAAACATACCTTGTTTATATATTCATTTCAAATCGCATAGGGAAACTGTGTATGGTAAGCTATAGGCAAGTTGGAGGTCATAAAAGTGGGTTGGATATAGGTGTGTCAAAGACCATAGAAATAAGTTGGATGTAGGCTTGTCAAAGGCCATGGACAGTATAACATAGGCATGTCAAAGGCTATAGAGATGTCTTTTTATTGTAAGGTATGTGAGGACACATAAGAGGCTATTTTAGAGATGTTTGAGGGCAGGTTAATAGCCTCTTTTAAGAATGAATTGAGAGGCTATGGGGGTTGTATTATGAACTCTTTATTGCCCAATTAAAGGAATAGAAGAAGATCAATCCCTTGGCACTTGTTTAAAGGTATTTAAGATGTTCTTTGGACCTAGCTAAAGGACGGTCCAAGAGTGTCTTGTCATCTAGATGTTGTTGTTTTCAAGGATCATTTGATGCTGAGTTTTGGCCAGTGTAAGAGGTACGAAGAAGAGAAACTAGACCTATTTTGGTACTAGTTGAACCTGATTTTATGAGCTTTTTGATGGATGCTTGGGTGCCTTTGTTCTAGTATCATTTTGAAATGAGCCAAGCTCAGAAAGATGAAACCCATTCTTTTTTCTCCCAGTGTTGTTCCAAGTAAACGGTTTATCTTTAGCCCTTGTCATCACAACATGGCTTAGAGACTTGTCCCTAGTCGAGTGCGGACTCTTATAAGACCAATTGTCAAATAGCTTAGTAGCCATGAGCATACTGCTCTAAGAACTACTTATTCTCTCAAACAGAATCTAACATGGCAGCAAATGGGTTAGTTTAGTGTGGGTGTTAGATATCTTCCTTGCCTCAGTAGTATGTTTGGCATTGGAACATCCTTGTGACAACAAGGGACAACTCTCGTGGAATGGGTTTAACTATTATATGAGTACAATTGTCAGAGTGACTATTTGAAGTGAACATGATAGGCCACTCAATAGTTGACCCATCCTTGTGTGATTCTACATTAGGAATTTCTTCCTCAATGGAGAATAGGCAAGCGTGCACAGATGCATGTTGATCAGCTCATGTTTGGGATTGTCTACTCCTCTCCTATTGTTTGCTTCAATTGCACCTAGAAAATCATCTCGTCCTAAGTCATAAATCATCGTGATACTTTCTCCCTTGACAAAGTAAGTGTAAAGACTTGTAGCAGTATATCCACTCTTAAATAGATTCTTTCAGTCATTGACAGAAGACTCATCATACTTGATTTCACCTTTACAGTATAGCTTCATAGGTTTAATGAGCCATGTGATCCCTTGCAAGTTCCTGCCTAGTCCTTGTCCCTATTGGTGTCCAAGTTTTCTTATCATTTGCCATGTGATCGCCTTGTCCTTCACCTTCTTGATTATTCAAAGTGACATTGGAGGTACTCTGACCTCTACCAACTCCAAATTTGATAGAATTGGCTATCCTAACTCCAATAGAGATGGCAAGGAAGAGAGGCAATCAATATTGTTTAAAAATGACATATTGTTCACCTTAACTACCTATGGTTTATATGCAAACTTGATGTATTAATAGTTAGTCAAGGCGATAGCTTCCAACACCTCAAGGTAAAGTCATCCTAGTATGACTTTATAGGTCGGATCCACTTCTGACATGTGAATATTAGTAGTGATGGTTCACAGCCTGAGTTACACATCCAATGTGACCATCTTGTGCTAACTTTCAGGATTTATCATAAGCCATCACAGTAATGTGAGATAACTTGACCTCGTTCTCAGAGATAATGCATGTTTGTAGTGTTTCTGACAACACAACATTGATGGATGTCCCTGTGTCCACTAAGCAAGATTCGATGCTGACATTATTGATAGTAACTGTGATGCATAGGGCATTCTTCCTAACTTTGAGTGTTAGCTCTTTTTAGGTAAACACAAGTGTGAGATGTTTGTTCCATGGTGTTAGGACCAACTGATCTTCTCAGGAGGGAGGTTCTCATTAAACATGGCCTATTGCACATATTGTTGTAGGACCTTTTGATATACCTTAGACTTCTTATTCAATTCTAGAATAGAGATCTTTGTCAGTATCTCATCCAGATGTTTCAAAAAGTCATGCATCATTATTTGTAGCAAGGATTCTTCGACAACATTTTCCTGAACTGGTTCCTATAGTTGAATTGATGTCCTGACTTGGGGAAAATCTAGGAACAAGTGTCTACTCCTAAGCATTATGGAGAGTTGTGGGTAGGGGTGTAAACAGAATCCGATATTTTGATATTTCGATTCTATTCCGATAAAAATGAACGGATTTGGAAGTTATTTCTATATCCTATAAGTTGTTAGAATCGGATTCGGATATTCCGGTAGCTTATCAGAATCAGAATCGAAATCAGTTGATTCCATTTCTGTTAATCCGATTTTGATAAAAAAAATTATAAATATAATTAAATAAAATAAAGTTGAATAAATTATAAAATCTATTATATAAATTGATAAAATGATAAAAATATTTTAAAGAGATAATATTAAATTATAATAATTATATGTGAATTATTAACTCAATTTTGAATAAAAATAATATTTAATATATATTTCAAAAATTATTGGATTCGAATCTGATTTCTATAATGGAATCGGAATTAGATCGAAATTAGAATATAGTGATTCCGAAATTATCGAAATCAGAATTAGAACCTCTTAACTCTTATTGGAATTGAAATCAGATTCTGGTGATTCCACTACCGAATTCGACCCGTTTACAACCCTAGTTGTGAGTTAGTCATTCATGATATAGTGGTGGAGAAGGGATAACTGGTGTATCTCTTTGCATAAATAAGTACTAGATGTACATGTATATTTCTCATATAAAATAGATGAATAGTCTTATGGGGTGTTTGGTTGCATGATAATTTTTTGTACACTTTCATGATAAAAGATTATATTAAAATAAAAAGTGAACTAACTCATGACATAAAATTATCATGTTTGGAGAGATGTGATAACAAAAAAGAGTAGCTATCATTCATGACCAAACAAAGTGGGGGACCACAAGAAAAAAGAAAGAGATGAGACCCTCTTTTTTGTTTAAGAAGAAAATCACTTTCAAAACATAAAATTGTTAATGGGGTGTTTGGTTACGTGATAATGGCTCCTTTTTTTTTTAATTTTTGAAAATTGTAGTGAAAGTGCTATAGAAATTTCGTTTGGCTCGTTTTATTAGTTTTTATTTTAAAAATGTTTTTCATCGAATCGGTAACGTAAAAAAAAAAAGTGGTCGAGACCACTTTTTTTTTTGAAAGTGAAACGGCGTCTCCCAGCGAAGCCCTAGCGACCCTCGCGAAGCCCTCGGCGACCTCCCGGCGGCGGCACTCTCCTCCTCCTCCCGGCACTCCTCCTCCTCCCAGCGGCTCCCGGCGCTTCCCAGCGGCGCCCGCTCCTCCTCCCGGCGCTTCCCAGCGGCGCGAGCTCCTCCTCCCGGCGCTTCCCAGCGGCGCCCGCTCCTCCTCCCGGCGCTTCCCAGCGGCGCGAGCTCCTCCTCCCGGCGCTTCCCAACGGCGGTCTTCTCCTCCCGGCGCCCTCTTCACTCCTTCAAGTGAAAGAGGGGACGAGTACTGACGGCGGTGTCGTCGTGGCGGATCCGGGACCTTCCGGAAGCGGGAGTCGGAGGTGGCCATGGCGCGAACCCGGGGCCCGAGGGCTCGGAGCGGCGCGAGCTCCTCCTCCCAGCGGCGCGAGCTCCTCCTCCCGGCGCTTCCCAACGGCGGTCTTCTCCTCCCGGCGCCCTCTTCACTCCTTCAAGTGAAAGAGGGGACGAGTACTGACGGCGGTGTCGTCGCGGCAGATCCGGACCTTCCGGGAAGCGGGAGTCGGAGGTGGCCATGGCGCGAACCCGGGGCCCGAGGGCTCGGAGCGGCGATACAAGACGCCGAGGGGAGGAAGGCGCCCGGCCGCCCCACGCGAACGACCTCCGAGTCGGCCAGGCGGCGCCATCGCCGTCCCGTACCCCGTTTTACATATGACCCGGATAAGGCTCCTCGCCGTAAATTTTTAATTGAATATTAATAATAATTTAATAATATCAATCTAAAACCTACGGTATGCACAAAATAAAACATGCCATCAAATATATCCGTCGCCTATTTTTTTTCTTTCCATTTCTACAAAATTAAGTTATTTTAAATTTTACTTTGATCAAACAAATTCAAGATATCTTGATCTTGCTCGATTTTGATTTTATTATTAAAAAACAAAATTTTAAATTTTACGTTGTATACTATTTTATTAGAAAATAAATTTTTTTAATCTTCGAATTTTTAAATTTGTATGACATGAAATGCTTGTTTTTCGATGTTTATGAAGTTGATGAAAATTGAATTTAAAATGCTACCAAACACCTCATTATCATTTTTAAAAATTAAAATATTTTTGCCAAACACATTCAATGTCACGTTTTCATTTTTAAAAATTACCTTGTTTGGCATTATATTTTAATTTTTTATCATGAAACCTTTTTAAAAATTAAAATGCAACCAAACACCCCATAAGGTTGCCAACATCTTTTTTAACAAGTTTTTTTTACAATTTTTAAAAATAAAAATAAAAATATCTATTATCATGCAACCAAACACTCCATTAGATCCCTTAATTTAAATAGGAGAGCAGCGGGACAAAAAAGGGAGACTGCACCTGATCGAGATTAGGGTTACATTCATAGTTGGTGTTAATTGTTAAAATCTAAAACATTCTGATATAATTTTGAAGATATACAATGTATTTAAAATTTTACGGACTTACTTGTGCAAATATAGATACTTCGAAGATACACCTAAGCAACTATATTTATATCTAAGTTGATGAAGAAGTTAATGAAATAAGGTCCCCCACTTGAACTTATAATGTGGTGTTTGGTTGGACAACAAAGTTTTATATATTTTAATAATAAAAAGTTATATCAACATAAGTGTAAATGAACCAACGACATAAATTTATCGTGTTTGAGGGGAGATGTGATAACCAAAAAAGAAAAAAGTAAAATCACGTGAGGCGTAAGGAGATTGGGAAGCGCTGGATAAAAAAAAGTGTGTGACCTGTATTTTTGTCTAAAAATCTTTTTAAAACGTAATATTATATTAACTTTAATATTTTTAACAATTTTTATAAAAATATAAAATTATAATAAAAACTTAATTTATGATACAACTAAATATTTCACAAATAATTACATTGATATTATTTGTTACATTTATTTCTCGTCAACACTACGCTCATCGTTCAATCGGTTCGGATTCACAGTCCCGGTTCCAGATTCCGCATTGGGTATTTCATTACACAGAGTTACGTCAGCATAATCTGTCATCAGAAGGGGTCTGCCCGGCCGCTCTCCTGTCCCTACTAATGCCACCTGTCAGTCAATGCATCTTCGAGCGGACAGCTCAGTCCACCACCTACGACTCGTGCCGACAGAGGCTGGTAAAATAGTGAGTCCGTGACCGAGTTACGAAGGACTAAAGCGGACTACGTGGACGCTCACGACTAGGATGTAAACGAATCTTTTATCTTTATTGAACAAAAATAACCACACCGTAATAATATTATACAGGCATTTCTTTATACAGAGTATATACGAGAGAAACGGAGGCAAGGAGAAATGATACACATTATGGACGTTACTACTCACTGCCCACCTGGCTAACAGATGAGCCATAATATTACAAGATCTATTAACATAAGAAACGGCAATATTCGGGTAAGTACGCAGTAAAGAGGAACATTTTAACTACTAGGTGTTGAGCTCTCCACAACATAGGGCTTGTCCGATTGATAGCTTCAACTACCCCTTGCGCATCACTTTCCACGATGACGTATTCCGAGCGCTCAGAAGCCCAAATACAGGCCTCAAATATGGCAAGAGCCTCCAGAATTTCAAGTCGTTGAGCAATAACAAGCTTAGTCTTCCAATATATAAGACCACCAGCTTCATCCCAAACCAGGAAGCCAACAGCCCCTGCAACCTCTGAAATAGCACAATCAACATTAATCTTAAGAGAATTTAGGGGTGGGGGAGACCAACCAGATGGGGAAGCGCAAATACACATTGGAGCATGCTGCAAACAGAAATCTGCGGTGCTCATTGCTAAGGCAAAAATAGTATGAGGCATCACTCTTATGATCAAACTGAAACCTACACCTAGCTTTGAAACTTACACCTAGCTTTTCATATATGCCAAAATTAGAGAACAAGCAATAACAGCTAGTCTTACTAAGTCATGATTTCTAGATGCAATCCAAGAGAGCCAATTGGAAATAAGGTCAAAAATAGATAACTGACCCCATTCACTGTTATTCCCAAATGGGGATAACATCCAAACGGCACAGCTACGTGGACAAGTAATGAATAGATGCTCCACAGATTCCTGTTCCAGCTGGCAAACATGACACAAAGGACTGATGTTAGAACAGCGTTTATGAACCTCCAGATTAGTAGGCAAATTTCTAGATAAAAGTTTCCACAAGGTGAAAATCATCTTAGAAGAGACGAATCTGGCGACAATAGGATGCCAAAGTTTCTTCCAAATATCTTGATTCGAAGGGCCTGCTGGAAGATGCATAGACAATAAAAACCGATAAGCAGATTTAAGAGAGAACATCCCAGTAGATGTAAATGGCCAAACCAGGGTATCTTGTTCTAAATATGCATGAATTGGAGTAAGCAAAATCCGGGAAACTGATTCAGGCACAAACCAAGTAGACAATAACTCAACATTCCAAGCACCATTCAAGATGAGCTGTTGAACTGATCCCTGAAAAAAAAAATTCGGTTCTTTAGGTAATAAAGGCCCTTTGTTGTCAAGAACCCAATTATGAGACCAAGGAAGGATAGCTGAACCATCATTAACAAGTCATACCCCCACTTTGGCTACATAACAACGGACTGACAGCAAAAATTTCAAGTTCTTAGAATCAAAATTTTTAGGTACCACCTACCAAAAATTATGCTTCTGAAGATATCTAGCAGTTAAAGCTTTGACCCACATAGTATCTTGCTTATTAAGAAAGTTCCACAATAATCGCATACCTAAAGCTAAATTCAATAATCTCAAATTCTTAATACCCAAGCCACCCATCAATTTTGGCCTTGTAATATTGGACCACTTAGAGAAGTGGATACGTTTAGGATGAGTAGAAGTATGAGCCCACCAGAAATTGCGCTGGATTTGCTCCAATTTAGCAAGAAGTTGATTTTATAAATGGGAAACTGACATAGCATAAAGTGGGAGATGGCTAATAGTGGAATTAATAAGAGTAGTCCTCCCCCCATAGATAAAAGGTTTGCTTTCCAGTTAGCCATTCTCTTCTGACAAGTACTAACAAGGCGATCTTGTTGTACAGCTCGGCCCCTCGATAAGTCCCAAGGGATTCCTAAATACAAATCCTCTTCAGAAGCCAAATGAAAACCCGTTAAATCACAAAAAATGTTAACAAGATGATCAGGTACATTACGAATGAAACAGATCTTTGACTTATGGTAATTGACAGCTTGGCCTGATAAAAACTCATAATCTTTAAGCAACTTAATCAAATAACTAAACTCTTCTACAATGGCCTTTCCACAAATGATCAGGTCATCGGCGAACATAAGATGGGTGATTAAAGGACCTGCCCTAGCAATCTTCACCCCAGACAAGAGTTTATTATGAACAGCCAAAGAAATCATAGAGGATATAACTTCAGAACATAAAATATATAAATAAGGGGAAAACGAGCACCCTTGTCTAATACCTATATGAGGAAAAATATTTTCTGACAAGCATCCATTTAAGTTAACCAAGTAGGAAACACACTGGGTACATGACTTAATAAGATTAAGTACTTGGGTGGGAAAACCCATAGTCTCAAGAACAGAGTCAAAAAAAGATCACCTTAATTTATCGTAAGCTTTATGTATGTCCAGCTTCACCATAAATAACCCCACTTTACCTTTTTAAACTTGAAAGTGTGACGGATCTCCTAGATCAAGATAATACTGTCAGTAGCTAATCAGTCAGCTACAAAAGCAGTTTGGAAAACAGAAACCAGATTTGTGAGCAATGGTTTTAACCGAAGGGCAATAAGCTTAGTTAAAATCTTCAACAACACATTACATAAGCTGATCGGCCGATAATGCTCGGGAAGAGTAGCATGCTCCTTTTTTGGAATGAGAGTAATAATAGTATGATTCAAATGAGGTGGAACAGCTGCTTTAAAAAACATATGACTAATGAAAGCATGAATATCCTCCTTAATCAAGGACCAATACTCTTGAAAAAACAAAGGAGGAAAGCCATCAAAACTTGGAGACTTATCAGGTTTCATTGAAAAAACAATAGTTCTCACCTCATCCACAAAAGAAGCATGCACCAGAAGAGCCTGTTGCTTCGGAGATAGGGCAGGCAAATGTAAGGTACCAATGATCTGAAAATCACTATGTTGATCATGATCCATAAATAAATTACTAAAATAAGCAGTAAACACATCATGAATATCTGAGGAAGAAGCTGACCAAGTCTCTTTTGGTGTATACACACCAGTAATTCTATTCCACCGCCTCCTATTTGTAGATACGCGAATTCGGCCCGATTACAGGAAGAACAATCTCATTTCTATAGGTAACACTTGTTTTCTCCCGATCGGAGAGGTCGGTTTAACATAAAGACGATCAAATTTCAGGAAATTTGGAGGCGTCCCGACGCCGCAACGCCTGGCGTCGCAACGTCAGAGCGCCTGGCATCTCCCACCTTTTCACCTTTTTGACCGGCCGGACGACCACCGTACCCGGAGGTGTACAAAAGTACAAGCGCTCCCCTGCCGGAGCGCCTGCAATCCCGCGCGTGACAGCCGGCTTTTCAGACGGTCAGCGATGCGTTGTCGAAATCGTACCGAGGGTCCAGGCGCTCCGCCGTCGGAGCACCTGGATTCCCGCCTGACAACTGTCACCACAGGCTCCGCATGCGCCGAATTTGCAGTCTGACAGCCGAGGGTCCAGGCGCTCCGCCGTCGGAGCACCTGGATTCCCGCCTGACAACTGTCACCGCAGGCTCCGCATGCGCCGTTTGCAGTCTGACAGCCGTAGGTCGTAGGTGCTCCCCTGTCAGAGCGCCAGGATTTCCGCTGACAACCACTGCCTGACACGCAGGGTGATAGGTGGCGACAGGTATGGTCGGACGTGCTGGTCCGCCGACTTGTCGGCGGATTTTCAGGCGCTCCCATACCGCGACTCCAGGCGCCCTCAGGGCGGAGCGCTAGGGTCACTTTTGCGCGCCTATAAAAGGAGACCCTTCTCCCACATTTAAGAGGTTCCAACCTTCCAAGCTCCCAAGAGAGAGAGTCTAAAGAGCAGAGAGAGAGGGATTCCCAGAGCCTTAACTCCCCAAGAGCTTTCTTGAGCCTTCCAACGTCCCCCACCACCTTCCAAGCCCCCATCTCACTCCCAAGCCTCTCCATCCTCCATTACACCCTTCCACTCCGCTCATTCAATACCACTCAAAAACCATTTAAGACCCCTGCCACCATACCATTGAAGGCCATTACAAAGAGTACCAAGAAACCTCCAAAACCAACTAGGAATCCGATCCTTCGTCATTGGAACCGAGAGAAGATTGCATTGAAGACTGCCGCAGAAGGACTGGAGCGCTCCCCCGACGCGACGCCAGGCGACCTGTCGTTGGAGCGCCTGCAATTTCCAGAAGCCAGAAGCATCGGGCTTCTCTACGATCTTCTTCTTTACCTTACTCTCTCCTTTATTGTTCATTTGGGTTTCATTATGCATGTCGCATTAGTATAGCATAACGCATCTTATTCTTAGGTCATTTAGATCTTCCCTTAAGAAGGGGTTAGGAGTTAGTCCTAATCCGGTTCGTTCAACCCCTTTTGTCATTGCTCTTCTTTCTTACGAATAGTTACTGCTCCATCTTTAGTTCTAATCGTTGTGCTTTCATTCATACTTTCTTTTCAGGCAAGCGAGTTTCTCCAAGGCTCTTCTTCCCCGGCCGGCCGAGGAAGGAGAAGATAGGACCCCCTGCAATCTCCCAGCTTATCGAGGTAACCGGTCACTCTCATTTCCTTTACTAGTTCATTTCTTTTATTTCTATCATCGGAGCCTCTCTGGCTCCTGGCGACCACACCATCCCTTCCTCTCTCGGTTTATAGGTTAAGTTAGTGTTGAAAATGCCACCGGCTATCTGATCTTCTTTCCCCTCGATTCTCCTCACGACCCGGACCGGTCCTTCGATGCCCAAGTGACATCAAGGGTTGAGTAGTCCGGGGATCAAGGTGAGTGCGGAGAAGGAAAGAAGGAAGAGAAGCAGGCAATAGAACGGTCCGTCGGAATCATCCACGACCGTGTTTATGGCGTGATTAACACAAACCCACCCTATCAAAACCGCAAGGAAGGAGAAGCACACACGCACCCGCGCGAGGACACATATCTCTCCCCCCTCAGAGCTCCCCCTCTCTCTCCCGGCGTCCACACTATTAAGCACTTTAGTATGGAAAAATTTAGTGCATTTATCTCCCTCTTTGTGCCAAAACACCTTTGCTCGTTGCCTCCAATAGATATATTCTAGATGTTCCAACCATCTGAGATATGAAAGTAAACTCTTCTCTTCATTAATTACCATTTGAGAAGGAGGTTTCAACTGAACAGTTGATAATAAAGACTTAGCCTTCAGAAGCTTATTTTCAAACTCCTAAATACCTGCCTCCCCCAGAAAAACATATGTCTACTAAGAATATGCATTTTACGACCATAATGAGTGATTATGTTAGGAGAGTGTTTCCAAGAAAAGGAAACTAAATCGTGAAAGGAAGGACATTTGAGCCAGGCTGCTTCCATGCGAAACAAGAATTGCTTTGCTTTTGCTGGTGGGAAGGTAATAAGATATAGAGGACTATGATCACTAAAATAGCTAGGAAGCACATGCAACTAAACTGAAGGATAAATACTAAACTAGGAATGAGAGCCCAAACAACGATCAAGTTTCTCTCTAACATGGAACTTAAAAGACCTTCTATTAGTCCAGGTAAAAACAGGCCCGTCATTTGGTACATCCATTAACAAATTTGACTGGATAAAATGTTCAAAATTCATCATATAAGATCTGGCGGGTCTCAAACCTCCTTGTTTCTCCGAAGAGTATCTCATACAATTCCAGTCACCAATTAAATAGATCGGTAAAGAAACATCCCGAATAAGTGAAGACATATGAGACCACATAAGAATTCTTTCCCTGTCTAAACTAGAAGCATAGACAACAATTAAAAGCCAATGCCGGGCCATAGAAGGATAAAAAACGATGCACCCGATCTAGGATGTATCCAAAAAAACTTGGAGTTGACAAGCATCGTCCCACCACAACCAAAGGCTGCCCCTTCTATGAATTGCTGGTATTATAAAATAATGAGAAATGTCTTTGGATGTAAAAAACCGCTCACTAACCACTAAGGAACATTTAGTCTTAGATAGGAAAAATGTAAGGAATCAATACATGACAGCGGAAAAATTTTGATTCTATAAAACCATGATCTTTGCCTTGATCGATGTCGAACGAGTAAAACCGGGAACCGAATATGAAGTAGAATGATAGTACCTCATGGGATTTATAAAATCCCTCACCATGGATGAAGAGAGGACATTCCTCCTTGTTGAAAACCATTCAAGTGTCCGGTCTCTAGCGGTATCCACACGATCTGCTTCAATAGATGAGTTCTTTCTTCCTTCGGGCCTCCATAAACCTTCCAGATCCAAGCTTGACCATGGGAGATCACCTTCTAGAGGAGAGAGGAGGAAGAGAGGAGGCTTGGGACGTGCTCCAGCCCTATGGCTTGTTAGGGTTTGGCTTCATAAGGCATTTATATATAGAAGCTGGAATTTTTCACAAAAACCCAAAACTTCTATAAAATTGCATCCATGCCCTCATCTTATTGACCAGATCTATTATGTGTGACCCACTAGGCCCAATAGTCAATTTGGTTGAAGCCTTAATTAATTTAAAAGAACAATTCCTTTAAATTAAATCAAAACTGTTATCCGGTAACAGTTTTTACGGCATTATGATCATAAAAGGTACAAGCCACATCCTATGATCCCAAATGACTTTGGGGAGTTAAATAACATCTATTAAGCCTTTCCATCATCAATTACCACACGGATTTAAATCCTCGTTCATACAATGTCCCGGTCGGTCAGGGGTTCAGCACTGACTGTCAACCCCTAAGTATTCCAACTCTATGAATTCTTGTACTCAAAAATGGATCAACTGGAAAACTCCTTTTCAAATTATCCTATCTACCTTGGCCAAGGATTTAGAGTACTATCCATAGAACATTCTCTCTCCTACCGAGAGTGAACGATCCCCTACTGTCCGCTCAATTGCCTCCACCAGGTGTAGGCACCCGAAACGGGATATCCGTAGATCCCCCTTTTCCGGCCCCTACGCTTGCTTTGTGGTCTTGGTGGATGGGATGTTAGTGGTTGTGGTCGCCAGGAGCCAGAGGCTCCAAAATATAGTAGAATGAAAAGAAATGAAATGGAGAAATGACCGTCGTACCTTTGGAAGCGGGGAGATTGTTGGGTTCCGACTTCTCCTCTCTCGGCCGGCCGAAAGAAGAGAGCTTAGTGAGTCCTTCGTCTTCAATCCGGTTGGAGCTCCGCCTCAATCGGATTTACCTAAAAATATCCATAAGAAAACATAGAAACGAGTGAAAGGTTCATTAGTTCTAATGAAAGCATAGTATCGTGCTCAAATTTGAATTCAAACATGTAAAAAAAAAGAGACTAACCGGATTGAGACTAAATCTCAACCCCTATTTAGAAGGTTTAAATATGCATGAAAATGGAAATGAGCGGCTCAATATATGCTAAATGACATGTTAATGAGAGGTAAAATGAAAGGGGGGGTAAAGGATCGACCAGAAAGGTAAATAAACTCAAAAAAATGCAAAACGGGGTCTGCCCCTGCTAGTGCCCCATATATGGGGCGCCTGCTGCAGGTGTCCCCTTGATGGGGCGCGTTGACCAAAGTCAAAGTGCCCTATTTATGGGGCACCAGGGACTGGCTTCAGCAGATTTTCTTCCCTTCTTCGCGGCGTCGCCCCGGAGTGTAGGAAGACCTCCAAGACGGAAAGAGGACTTCTTCAAGTAGCCAATACTCAAGTGAAGCTAATGGAAGAGTGTTTTGGCACTAGATGTAAGGGAAATGGAGTGTAGAGGCCCTCAAAGGCGGAGAAAAATCATATTTATGAAAAAGGAAACTGCAGGTTTTTTGGGTTTTTGGAAGAGAGTTTTGAATCGGTTTGAAGGCTTATGGGGGGTGAAAATGGCTTAGAAATGTGGTGTTGGATGAGCTCTAGGGTGGCACGAAGTTGGAACCTCCTCCCAGCTCCAAATGGGTGTCTATTTATAGCCCAAAAGAAGGTACTTTGGCCATTTTCGAAAAGCAGTGCCACGCGGCATAGCGCCCTATATATGGGGCGCCAGCATCATGAGATATGTCAAATCGATTAGACGAGTCACTGCAAGGGGTCAAAACGGCCGGTCAAGTCGATTTGATTTGGTGCCAGGCGCCCTATAGGCGCCCTATATATATAGGGCGCCAGGTGCCCCTATAAGTAGGGCGCCAGGTGCCCTATATACAGGGCGCTAGGTGTCCTGTATATAGGGCACTTTTGTAAGGAATCGTCCATAAAAGTTTGGAGCAGCAGAAGCGACGATTCCTATGGGTTCCTTTTGAATCCATCTCAATCAGAACTGAACGACGAAAATGGAAAACCGATCAAATCGGGTTGGAATATACCTGATAGGGATTCATATAATCCCTTGGAGAGGAAGGAGATGAGCTTCTCAAGCTCTTCAAACCGTTCAAGTGTCCGGTCTCCAGCAGTATCCACACGAACTTTATCCACAGTAAGTTCTCCCTTCGCGCCGGCCTCGAGAACTCTTCCCGAACGGAGCTCCATCGACCATGGACACCTTCTAGAGAGAGGAGGAGGTAGGGAGGAGGCTAGGGACGTGGTTTTCACCCTTGGCTTGATAGGGTTTGGCTGAAACCATTGGTATTTATAGAGAATTATGGAATTTTTTATAAAAACCCAAAATCTCTATAAATTATGCCCTTGCCCCTGTACTTGTGGATAACTCCTTTTGTGTGTGACCCACTAGGCCCAATAACCTATTTTGTTGAGGCCTAAATAAAATAAAACAATTCTATTTAATTTAATTAAATCCGTTATCCGATAACAGATTAGTCGGCCTACCGATCATGAAGGGTACAAGCCACATCCCATGATCCAAAATGGCTATGGGGATAATCTCATCTCCATTGAGCCTTTCCATCATCAGTTACCGCATGGATATAAACCCTCATCCATCTAATGTCCCGGTCGGAAAGGAGTACGGCATCGACTGTCAACTCCTTAGTGTACCGACTCTATAGGATTTTGTACTCGGAATTGCATCACTTGAAAAACTTATTTTTCAATTATCCTATTTACCCTTGTTAGATATTTAGAGTACTATCCCATAGGACATTCACTCTAACTTACCGAGAGTGGACGATCCCTTGTTGTCCGCTCAATTACCTCCATCAGGTTTTCCTTGTACAAAATCCAAATGGCTATGGGGATAATCTCATCTCCATTAAGCCTTTCCATCATCAGTTACCACATGGATATAAACCCTCATCCATCCAATGTCCCGGCCGGAAAGGAGTACGGCATCGACTGTCAACTCCTTAGTGTACCGACTCTATAGGATCATGTACTCAGAATTGGATCAATTGGAAAATTTCCTTTTCCAATTATCCTATCTACCCTGGCCAAGGATTTAGAGTACTATCCCATAGGACATTCACTCTCACTTACCGAGAGTGGACGATCCCTTGTTGTCCGCTCAATTGCCTCCATCGGATTTTTCTTGTACCCGATCCATCGCTATATAGGACCATCTATATTGTGATCCATAAGTCAATGGTCAAAGCACAAGTTCTACCCAACAAGGCATCATTGGCGACTCAGGTCAAAGGTCCAACCATGCAACCGTGATGATAGAAAACCCTGATTGACAGTTCGGTAAGATACCATTCAGGGTTTCTAATTCGGTCAGTTCAGTGAACTCATTCAACTAATGAGCATCTGTATGTGTATCTCAGTGTCTCCACACTAATGACCAATGAGATCGGTCGTCCTCATCACATGAGAAGACATCACATACACTAGTCTATCCGGATCCTTGATGTCCCGTCTCAAGTATCCTATGACTAGGAACATTTAGATCAAATACCTCTAGATGATCAATCTCATTATCATGATCTCATCATGATTTAATCATCATTGTATTTGATCAAGGACTTCATTATGATATTCGCATCTAATAAGAGCTTATAATAAAGATTTGACTAATTAATTGAATAAGATATATCTAGAAATGTCAAATGATATCATATATGATTGGCTTGTAGGGCATACATTTCTATCAGCTTTGACCCTGGTCAACGCCTACCGTTCTTCTTCGAAATGCGCCGAAAAACTTGATTTTTCCAGAAAACTCGGTTCCCTTGAAAGGTTACTCAAATATTACTCATGAAAACAAGAATTTAAGCTCTTCAAGTAGGCCAAAATTGCGTGTCTACAGCTTGCCTCGCCTTGGCATCGGCTTTGTAGGGGAGTGACACGAATGAAACGTAGGCGAATGTAGCGAAGCGTAATGAGGCGTAGGCGAATGAAGTGGTAATGGACTGAAAAGGTGATGCCAAAGTGTAGATTTAGACACGCCCTCATTGGCCTAGTTGAGTGGAATAAAACATTACTAGACTCCGAGATTACCCTTTGTCTTATCGAAACCTTCCCTCTGGTTGATTGGTTAAAGAGAAGAACAGTACTGAAAGTAAATAACTAAAATCCCACGTGGGGGAGAATTGTTACCGGCCAAGACCCGAACTGCATGGTGTGCTGGACTCGGTAGAAATGCATTAAATTGCGAAAAGTAAAGAAAAGACAGCCAATCAACCAAGGTTGGGTTCTTCAAATTTATAAGGTTTTACTCAACAATACCGGTTCAGTTCGACATGGAAAAACTTCTTGTTTTGATGAAATCATTGTTAAAACCCGTTGGAAACCGATTCTCTGAAAAATCAAGACCTTCTCTGGAGCTATAAAAGACCATTTTTTAAATGTTCACGATGTGACTGGAAGGAGGTTATGGCAGGATTATGAAGCAGGAAATGGTTGTGGTGGGATGATGCATGATATGAAATGATGCATGCTGGGTTTAAAGAAATACAATTAAGTATAAGAAAATAGTTGAAGATATAGGTTGAACATAACGGGTCAGGACATCCGCAAAGAAACCGTCGTCCCCGCATATTCAACTTTGGCCTATCTGCAAGGCTAGGGAATGACTGAGCCCTCACTGATTTTGTTGAAGGGGTTCTCAGGCTCAGCCCCCTCTAGACTTGAGGTCTTCAGCATCTTAAATATTATTTATTTTGAGATGCAATACTAAATGCAAGTCCTAATAGGAGTCAGGGTAGTCCACTTTTGTTTTTTCAATTTTTCAATTTTTTTTTGTTTTTGCTTCCTCTAAGTGTCTGGGGATATAAAGCTGGCATGTTTTCTCCTGTTCCTGCATCCACTTGAGATAATATATTAGAACTTTATTTTGGCTTAGTCCCTTGCCTTTATCTTTTGTCAAGGGACATAGGCCTTATCAAGGTAAAGATAACAGAAAAACATACGTATGCATAAAAGAAATATGCAAGACTGAAATGAAACATGATTGCAAAGGCAACTAATCAGTCTAGAAAACAAACTTTTAGGTGTTTTGAAATTTTGATTTGTTTGGGTTTTGATGACTTTATACTATTTTTGGTGTTTTGAGAACTTTTATGATTTTTTTGTGTTTTGAATATTTAATTTTTAAGATTTTTGATTTTATGGATTTGTTTGGTGCTTTTTGAAGTATTCGATTTTTTTTAGTTTGGTGTCAAGGACACGACCATCTCATCCTTTGCCTTACTTGCCATAAGTGCCTCTCATTGTTACCTAAGGGTTAAGAGTAGGCATCACGTGTAAGAAAGTGCCTAGTCCGAGATCTTCTGACTTTCCGCCTTTGATAGGCTATGGCTCTTCTTGGATCCAGTCGGTCAACCTTACCCGCAAGGTTAAAGAGGGAAGAGGATTTGTGGTAAGTCCTTAATAGGATTCGGGGGTGTCAAATTTGTTTCTCTACTGGTGCCCGCATTGCCCGTTTGGGATTTGACATCCTTGGGTCCTTCCTTCTAGCCCTTTTCTTTGATGGCCCACATTAAGACAGGTCTTTTTTTCTTTTGCTTGATTTTGACCTGAGGGGTTCATTGTCCATCTTTTGGAGCCTTTTTCTCTTTTTTTTGGGCTTTTGTTGGTACACATTCAGACAGGTCTATTCTTTTGCCGACCTGAGGGGTCATTGCCCATCTTTTGGCACCCTCTCTTTTAAGAACTCAGACCTCCAAAGGCATCCTCCTACTAAGGCAATGAGTACTTTCGATACTCCTCATTCTAACCCCTTCCATCTATTCAGGACCGAAATAAGAAGAGAATGGGACAGGGTTGACCTTCTTTTGCCAAGTGTTGCCTAGCTTTCTCTCTGACATCCAGTCATCGGACTTCGAAATCTAGGCGTGTAGTGTGTGCAGCATGATGCCTATCCTTATTTTCCTAAGTGACAAGTTGGTGCACCGAACAAGCAAGCGTTAGATGTTATCATCATTCTTCACACCTTTGATCTTATAGATTTTTTTGTTTTTTTGTGATTATTTTTTTAAGGGAAATATTTTTTGAGGTATACACCATTCCAGGGATGAGCTAGTTCTTCTCCTTCTGCATTAGTCAGCTTATATGAATTACCGGGATAAACAGCTGAAATTACATACGGACCCTCCCAATTAGGTTGAAGTTTGGAGCGGGGACCGCCCGGCTTAATGAATATTCTTTTAAGCACAACCTCACCGATTTCAAATTTTCTCTCCACCACCCTCTTATGATAAAATCTTTTAAGTCTATTTTGGTAAGATCTAGCATGTTCGGCAGCGGCCAGCCTCCTGTCATCCAAGAGTTCAAGTTGCGCGAGAAGAGAATCTCGGCGTTCATCCATCGGGATATCTCGATCGATCTGGACTCGGAGGGAAGGAATGATTACTTCGTATGGAACTACCACTTCCATCCCAAATGCCAAGGAATAGGGGGTTTGACCCATTGGGGTTCGAATAGAGGTGCGGTAGGCCCATAGAGCATCAACTAATTTATCTGGCCAATCCGCGAATTTGCTAGACTTACAAGTTTTCTTAATGATTTTTATCAGGGTTTTATTGGTGGCTTCTACTTGACCGTTGCCTTGAGGATAATATGGAGATGAATGATGCAATCTGATGCAATACCTGTTGCAAAGGTCACGCAGCTCCTGGGATATGAATTGCGGTCCATTGTCGGTGATGATGTCGCCTGGAATCCCGAACCTGGCAATGATGTTGCGTTTGATGAAGGTGCAGACTGTTGATGCCTTGATTTCCAAGTATGCTTCCGCTTCCTCCCACTTGGTGAAGTACTCCGTTGCAGTTAGGATGAAGGATTTGGTTTTGTTTGTGGAGTTTGGGTCACCAAGGGGTCCGATAACATCAAAAGCCCACATAGCGAAGGGCCATGGGGCGTGAATCGGGTGAAGGGAAGATGCGGGAGAGTGAATCTTGTCGGTGTGAAGTTAACATTGATGACAGTGCCGGACAAAGATCGAGCAATCTTCTTCCAGAGTAGGCCAATAGTACCCTTGCCTGATGATCTTCTTGGCGAGGGCTTGAGCATTTACATGGCCTCCACATAATCCGGAGTGTGCTTCTTTAAGAACCAATTCAGCCTCTTCTTCATCTACGCATCTTAATAGAACACCGGCCAAGCTCCTTTTGTAAAGTACTCCACCTAAGATGGTGTATCTCTGGGAGACCCTTCTTATGGCTCTTTTCTCTTCGGCAGTTGATTCCAGTGGATATGTCTGATCCTTACAGTAATTCGCAATCTCATGATACCATGGTTTCTCACCCTCTTCTAATTCTTCCAACTCAACTAAAGATACTTCCTCCTTTTGCTCAATGTACTCTTTCCTTTCAAATTTTTCTTTAACCCTCAAGAATCGTGCATCTTCCACTGCCGGAATGGTTCGTCGGCGGACATAGATCGTCCTAACCTATTTGCCTAGCGGGACAGATAGTGAAGATGCTAGGGAAGCGAGAGCATCGGCAAGAATATTTTGAGCACGAGGAACATGAATGAATTCGAGTTTATAGAATAGCTTGATGTAACAGGCAGTTAGTTCTTGGTATGGTCTGAGCCCGGGATGAGATGTGCGGTATTCGGCAAGCACTTGGCGGAGAATCAACTGGCTATCACCGATCACCCTTAGTTTAGTGACACCATAGAAGTGAGCGGCCTCCAGTCCGGCCAATAAGGCTTCATACTCAGCTATATTGTTTGTTGCTGGAAAATGAAGCTGAAAAGTCTATGGAATGGTGACACCTTCGGGTGATAGAAGAACAATCCCTATCCCTCTACCCTGGGAGTTTAATGCTTCGTTAAAATATAAAGTCCATAGATTGGAAGATCGAATGGACATCAATTCTTCATCGAGAAATTCTGATTGGATAGGGTCAAAGATTGGGATAGGTTGATGAGCAAGGTGTTTAGCAATCGCATAGCCCTTGATCGCCTTCTGTTGAATGTAGGTGATGCTGAACTGAGAGAGGAAGAAACCCCCAAAGTTTGATCAATGTTATCTTTCTCTTTATATCGGATTTCATCCAGCTGAATCGCATTTTCTAGATACTCCGGTAGCTTGGCACATTCTAAGCTTTTCTGAGCTAACCGATGCAGGTATCTTTCTGGAACTCTCCTACCTCTGATTTTTGTCCTATTTTTATTGGAAACTAAACCTAAAGAAGAAGAAGGTAAATAAGAGGAGGAAGAGGAGGTGGATGGAGTGGAATTTATTGGAGAGGATGGAGGGCAAAGAAGGTCAATTAAGGATCTGGTGGCTCCTTGGGTCGAATGCCCTTCCGAGGCAAGTTGAGATGTTTCCTCGATCGAAATTTGAGTTTCGAGGAGGGCATTGTTTTTTGGGGAGTGCTAAACATAAAGACAGAATGAGCTTCAGGTGCTGGATTTGGGTTGAGATCAACTACGGGAGTCAGAGTAGGCGAAGATATTGATAAAGAGGGGAAGACTTCGAGTAATGTTTGATAAAGGGGGTTTTCGGGCCCAATGTTGACAGAAAGAGATGATGGGCCAGTAGGCCGGATGATCATGGAAGAAGGTGGGTTCATGGACCCAATAAGAGGAGGATGTGGGCTCGAGGGCCTGGGTTTAAGAGATAGGCTTGAGGGACCAAGAGTTGGAGAAAATGGGCACAAAGGCCCGGATTCAGTAGAGGGGCTCGATGGCTCAAGAGCAACAAGTGGGTACGTGGACCCGTAAGTTGGGCCTGGGGGCCCAGAAATAGGGATTGGGCTAAGAAACCTGGGGAGAGCATTACAGTGAGTTGGGGCGTCGGCCCCAAAAAATGACATAATGAGGGAAGGCCCTCGTGGAGTTGGTTGAACTTCTTCTCGAGTCGGTTTGGCAATATGACCCTTGGGTAGGTCAACAGGTGGTTCAACTTGGAGTGGTTCATTGCTTGATCCTTCTTCATCGGTGAAAAACAAAAGAGATATTTCAGGATACATGTCATCTTCAGTGTCGTCAGTTCTTCTTCTTTTGTCTTGTTCCAGCTCTTGTTCTTCCTTGTTCTCAGCTAGTTGAATGGTTTCTTTCTTGATGAAAAACTTTTGTAAGCATCCAGCAAAGTATCTACTTTTGAGATTCTGACCATTCACAGTAGTTCCATCATACCCAACCCCGCTTTTTGGTTGAAACCTCACTGGATTGATTGGCTCAGCTATGCCTTGCAGTTCTTTGCCTAGTCCTCGGCCCTCCTGGTATCCCAAACTTTTCGTTATATGCCACCCAATAGTTTCATTTTTCTCTCTTTTTCTTCTCCACACTTGCCTGGGCTGCTTAATTATTTATGGAAGATCCAAGATTGTCAAAATCGGTTCATTTGGCAACCCGAGGGTTGGTGATGGAGAAGATGGATGATCTAGGGGCATGCTAGTCACCTTAATCACTTGTCCCTTATAAGGGAATTTAAGACACTGGTGATTGGTGGAGGCGACTGCCTCTAATGCTTCCAAATAGGGTCATCCCAGAATAGCTTTGTATGTCGAATCCATCTCTAGTATGTGAAAGTTGACAGTGACTGTTCGGGGTCCAAGCTTTACATTTAATGTAATCGTGCCATCGGCAGGCTTTTTCGAATTGTCATATGCGGTCACTGTTATTTGAGATGGCCGGACATCCTCCTCAGAGATTTCACAAAGACGAAATGTTTCTGGTGGCAGAACATTGATGGAGGCTCCGGTATCGACCAAACATGACTTAATGCCTACTCCATTGATGTGGACTGTGATGCATAAGGCACATTTCCTTATTTCAGGGTCGGCCAACTCTTCCTTTATGAATGTAAGGGCCGGGTACTCACTTCTTGGGACCAGAATAGATGAGATATTTTCTGGGGGGAGGCTCTCATTCACCATCACCCGCTGTAAGTATTGTTGGAGAACATCTTGATGGACTTTGGATCTTTTGATCAACTCTAAGATAGAGATCCATGCCGGGGTTTTATCAAGATGTTTTAGCAAGTCATAGGATATCCCAGGCAATGGTTCTTCGATGTGTTCTTCTTCTGCTTCTGGTACCAACCCTGATTGACCGGCCTGGGGAAAGACCCTTTGGAACATGCGCCCACTCCTAAGTACTGTGGCAAGTTGAGGAGCTATAACTGGGATGGTAGTGGTGGGCGGTGGGTTAGGTGGAATGATGGGAGCTCTTGCGATGGGTGTAATGATGGTGGTTTGATGCATGGTAGGGTAGGTAGGTTGTGAAGGTATAGTTGCTCGAGGCGGGATGATGATGGGTCCCAATGGTAGCGATGATTGTGGGGGATTAACTGGGCGGATTAGGGTCCGTCCCGATTGGAGTTGTATGGCTGGTGGTGTTATGATGGGTCGTGATGATGCTCGGATGATGGATGGCCAATTGAGAGTAATGGGGTTGGCTGATGTAGCTCGGGGTATGGAATGGACGGTTTGGTTGACGTGCATGGCGGAGGTGGCTCCTTCAACTTGCCAATTCTGGCCCCGATCATGATACTCCTCAGAAGAGATCAAGATGGGATTAACGTGTTGATTCCCAGGTGCGGGTGCATGTGGTGGTAAAGGGTTTTGGATAATCCCCAAGCCGGGGTTCTGTTGTTGTTGCTGCTGAGCTGGTGCGTGCTGCCGTTGAGGTTGATTTTTCACTGTTTTGATGTATTCCCCCATCTGGTCCCAGTCAATACTGCCTTGCTCATTAAGGTCGTGGATGTAGTCTTTGAATTGAAAACAATTTTCCACAGTGTGCCCAGGATATCTGTGAAACAGGCAGTATCGCTCTGTGTTGACATTTTGAGGCCACTCCAACTTCTCCCTTGGCAATGCAATTTGCCCTGCCGCCATGAGTGCATTAAAGATGTCCATGAGAGAGTACGGCAATGGCGGGTAATGGTTCCTCTTGGGTCCAACCTTTCGGGGTTCGTAGGCCATTGGAGGGGGTGCTTGGTTGTAGTTGGCCAGTTGTTGCCGTGGTGGTTGGGGAACTGGGGCTTGCGGTCGCTGAGGGATCGGAGCTTGTTGTTGATGAGGCTGGAACTGAGGTTGATGTTGAGGTTGACGAGGATTTCTAAATGGTTGGTTTTGTTGAGGGTTCCTAAACTGGTGTTGATAATTGCTAGGTGGGTTCCCTACAACATTGAGGTTCTCGTTTGTCACTATGCCCTCATTCACTGGGCTGGTTGTGGTAAAAGTGGTTTTCTTGACAGCTCGGGGTCTAGGATCAAACAAGTTCATGATAGGTGAGTCCCTAAGCTTTGTCTGAATGTACCATGCCCTCTCATAGAGTTCACTCATAGAGGTGGGGTGATGCAAGGCCAACATGTTTTTTAAGGCCGGAGTGGCATTGGTGATGATCATCTTCACTTGCTCCGGCTCTGAAATGGAATCAGTAAGCTTTTCTGCCATTGACCACCACCTATCAGCATATATGGCAAAATCTTCATCATTTCTCATTCTTTCGGCCATGAGGTCAGTGATGGAATATGTTGGTCCGACCCTGTCTTGATATCTCTGCAAAAATTTAGCTTTGACAGTTTCAAAGTTACTCGCCTCCAAAGAGTCAAGCGAGTAGAACCACTCTAAAGCTGAACTCTCTAATGATCTTCTGAAAAGAAAAGCAAGGGCCCTTGGATCATTTTGCCACATTACCGACTCATAAAGAAAGTCCTTGATATGAATGAATGGATTACCGGTTCCGTTGTAGTGACGGTATACCGGCATCTCAGAGGGAGGTAGATGAAAAGTAGGGAGGGAAGGAAGAGAAATTTCAGGGGCTGCCTTTGTGTCGATCAAACATCTAAGCTCTCTATACTGCTCATCCATGCGATTGATCTTATTAATCATGGCCTGATCGACAGAAGGTTCCCTAAGAGGAGGAGGAGAAGTGGGTGCTTGGTGCACCGGAATTGGGATTGGATGGGCCGAAGTGGCCGGATAAGAAGGGTACATTGGGGGATTCACCAAAGCGTGAGTAGGGTTGAGATGATTGGAAGAATGAACTAGTGGCCTAGAAGGAGCAACGACATTCAGATCAGGGTGATCTAAATTAGTTACCGGATGAGGCGAAATTGGGGCTACAAGCCCGGTATAAGAATGGCCATGAATGGGCACATTGGGTTGACGTGCCACTGACCGAGGGGTATAGATGTGAAGACCACCTTCGGGAGGAATGTGGTCGGCGGGCGACTTGCCCTTGAGGATGGCTTCGATAGCCTGAATTTGGGTAGGGTCAGCATGAGAGAATGCCTCCCAAAGTGAGTCTAGATTGGGTTGAGGAGAAATTTGACTAGGTTCGGGGAGAATTTCGGGTTCATTGACGGCACATACGGCATTAGGGTAGAAATAAGATTGGTCATACTCCAACTGTAGTTTCTCGTATCTTTGATCCGCCATTTCGATAACTCGTCCTGACCTTAAATTCATAAACACAACAAAAAAAGAAGGTTGACAAATAAAAGCTCAAGTATTTTTTTTTTGATTTTTGACCCCTTTTTGTTTTGATTTTCTTTTGTCGGACAAGCAAGTTATCAAACAAATTAACCTCAAGCAATTTTTTTTGTTTTGGTTATTTTTAAATGATTTTTGGATTTTTGTTTAATTTTCAATTTTCGTTTGCAAACAAGTAATAGCAAAGACTTGGAATGATTAACGCAAAAATTTTTTTGTTGTTTCAACCTCAAATTAATGGCTTGTTAAGAGAAATATTGTCCACTCAAATAAATGGGTAGGACCCTATGCTCTCACAACGCTGAGCAATCTAAGGTTGTCACTCTTTTCACAACGATAGGTAATAGGTACTCTGGGTTTTGGGATAAAATGGTACAACCAGCCCGATCAGTGAAGAGGGAATCCTTCACGTCTGGGGACTTACGGAGGCCTTGATGGAAGCTACCCAGTCCTTCCGAGAGGGAATCCCCGGAGGAGGAGTTGGCAACCACCAAGAGGGGTGTTTCGATATGTAGGGCTTTGGGAGGAGAGAGCCTCCCTTCTCGGATGACCTAAGGAGCCTGAAACCCCAATGCAAACTAAATGCAAGTGAAATGTCAAGGAATAAGAAGCAACGAAGAAGAAAATAAAAGCATACAATGATTAACAAGATGTTGTAGGAAGCAAGTAAACAAGACAATGATATGAAATCAAACTAAGGTGAAATAGAGAACTAATTTTGACTAAGCATGCTTGGAAAATTTACTAAAGAAGAACTAGACTTATAAGGAAATAGGCAAGTATACTTAACAAGGGATAAAATAAGATGATATTTAAGATGCTAAGGTGAAATGAGTTGATAAACAAGGCTAGAAATCAGATTGTATGCTTTAAAAGGACCAACGAAAAGTAGGTAAATTAGAAGAAACTTGATGACACTCCGAGGAAACAAACAAGCATGTAAGCAAGTAAATAGCAATGCAAGGAAATGAAAATGGCTTAAATGAGAATTAGAGTGAAAATAAGCATGTTTTCAAGTGGACATTCTTAGGAAAGACAAGAAGAACTCACTAAAGCAAAGTCGGTCCCACCGTGGTCGCCAAAAGGTGTAGGCACCCGAAACGGGATATCCGTAGATCCCCCTTTTCCGGCCCCTACGCTTGCTTTGGGGTCTTGGTGGATGGGATGTTAGTGGTTGTGGTCACCAGGAGCCAGAGGCTCCAAAATATAGTAGAATGAAAATAAATGAAATGTAGAAATGACCGTCGTACCTTTGGAAGCGGGGAGATTGTTGGGTTCCGACTTCTCCTCTCTCGGCCGGCCGAAAGAAGAGAGCTTAGTGAGTCCTTCGTCTTCAATCCGGTTGGAGCTCCACCTCAATCGGATTTACCTAAAAATGTCCATAAGAAAACATAGAAACGAGTGAAAGGTTCATTAGTTCTAATGAAAGCATAGTATCGTGCTCAAATTTGAATTCAAACATGTAAAAGGAAAGAGACTAACCAGATTGAGACTAAATCCCAACCCCTATTTAGAAGGTTTAGATATGCATGAAAATGCAAATGAGCGGCTCAATATATGCTAAATGACATGTTAATGAGAGGTAAAATGAAAGGGGGTAAAGGATCGACCGGAAAGGTAAATAAACTCAAAAAAATGCAAAACGGGGTCTGCCCCTGCTAGTGCCCCATATATGGGGCGCCTGCTGCAGGTGTCCCCTTGATGGGGCCTATTTATGGGGCACCAGGGACTGGCTTCAGCAGATTTTCTTCCCTTCTTCGCGGCGTCGCCCCGGAGTGTAGGAAGACCTCCAAGATGGAAAGAGGACTTCTTCAAGAAGCCAATACTCAAGTGAAGCTAATGGAAGAGTGTTTTGGCACTAGATGTAAGGTAAATGGAGTGTAGAGGCCCTCAAAGTCGGAGAAAAATCATATTTCTGAAGAAGGAAACTACAGGTTTTTGGGGTTTTTGGGAGAGAGTTTTGAATCGGTTTGAAGGCTTATGGGGGGTGAAAATAGCTTAGAAATGTGGTGTTGGATGAGCTCTCGGGTGGCACGAAGTTGGAACCTCCTCCCAGCTCCAAATGGGTGTCTATTTATAGCCCAAAAGAGGGTACTTTGGCCATTTTCAAAAAGCAGTGCCACGCGGCATAGCGCCCTATATATGGGGCGCCAGCATCATGAGATATGTCAAATCGATTAGACAAGTTACTGCGAGGGGTCAAATCGGCCGATCAAGTCGATTTGATTTGGTGCCAGACGCCCTATATATAGGGCGCCAGGTGCCCTGTTTATAGGGCGCCTGGTGCCGTGTTTATAGGGCGCTTTGACCCTGGTCAACGCCTATCATTCTTCTTCGAAATGCGCCGAAAAACTTGATTTTTCCAGAAAACTCGGTTCCCTTGAAAGGTTACTCACATATTACTCATGAAAACAAGAATTTAAGCTCTTCAAGTAGGCCAAAATTGCGTGTCTACACCATGTTTCCCATATACCCAATCCATTAACTATATAGGACCACAATACTAAGTGATCCATCAGTCAATAGTCAAAGTACATAGTATGCCTGGCAAGACATCTTTGGCGACTCAGGTCAAAGATCTAACCGTGCTATTGAGATGTAAGAATAACCTGATAGACAGTTCGGTAAGATACCGATCAGATTATCCTAAATTGGTCAGTTCAGTGAACTCATTCCACTAATGAGCACCTGTATGTGTATCTCAGTGTCCCCACACTGATGACCAATGAGATCGGTCATTCTCATCATATGAGAAGACATCACACATACTAGTCTATCCGGATTCTTAATGTCCCATCTCAAGGATCCTATGACTATGAACATTTAGATCACATACATCTAGATGATCGATCTCATTATCATGATCTCATCTTGATTCAATCATCATTGCATGTGATCAAGGACTTCATTACGATATACGCTTCTAATAAAAGCTAGTAACGAAGTTTTTGCCTATTTAATTGAATGAGATATTCCTAGAAATGTCGAATCATATCATATATGATTGGCTTGTAGGGCATACATTTCTATCAATCTCCCACTTGCACTAAAGCCAATCACCTATTTGGCTGATCTCTATCAACTCAAGGTGAAGCTCAAACACTCTTTGAGTAATTGCTTCAATTAGTGGATCTGTAATGTTATTAACGGAAGATACTCTATCTTTAATTATATCTCTATCAACTGCATTCTCTCTGATTCTATGATATTGCCATAGAAGTTTGAAACTTCTAATGAGACTTTGGCTCTACCCCATTGTTTTCCTAAAACAATGATACACTTACAGAGAAGGTTGGGACAATCCCATAAGCTAGATGAACATCTTCATCTAGTCAGCTTCTTAAGCAATATACAGCCATTATTCAATCTACTTTAGATTAGTTGTAGAATTAGCAGTGTTCTCTTGCATGAAACTCTTCCAGCTCACTGCACCACCATTAGCTTGTCTTATTATTAGACTTATCTGATTAGAACCTTGTGTTCATAAAACTACAAGACTTCAAGTCTTATCCTCCATACATTAGAGAAATATCCTTAGTGCTTCTCAAGTACTCAAGGATACATCTCTAAATTATCCTGTGACTCTCACATGGATTTACTTGATGAATGCTCATAACACTTAGAGCATCAATGAAGTCATGTACTAAGCATCACAAATGTGATAGGCCCTATTGCAAAAGCATAAGGGCTATACTAATGTGATCTCTTTATCTCTCAAGAAGTATATAAAGACATCTCTTTAAAGAGATCAACTCCACACTACATAGGTAAGAAACATATCTTGGAGTTTACCATGTCAAACTCTTTGACTATGGTATTTACGCACATGAATTGGGTATGGCCAAGAAACCATTTAGATCTATCTCCATAGATCTTAAAACCCATATTAAGTTTGTAGGATTAATTGATAACTAGGCTCACTTATGATAACATACTTACTTTATCATGTCAAGAAGATAATAGCACTCCCACTTATCTTATATGAAAACACAAGACACATCTTCATTCCCAATGAAGTCATAAGATTTAATCTCATTAAACCTTATCTACCATTTATGAGAAGTTTTACTTTAATCCATAAATGGACCTTATGCACACATTATTTGGATGTTTTGGAACTTGATTCCCAAAGGTTGTATCATATACACCTGTTTCTCAAAATAACATAGAAAAACACTATCTTAACTTTCATTTGACATATCCTATAGTCATAGTGTGTAAGAATCAAAATCCGAATGGATTAATTCTATGGCATAGGTAAAAGGTCTTATCATAGTCAACTATTTGACATAAATGATATCCCTTTTAACTATCCTTACTTTGAAGGTCTCTACCTTCTAATATACTTCAATCTATTCTTTAGTGATCCATTTATACCCTATAGATACTAAATCCTTAGGTGGATCAATCAAGTTCTGAACTTGATTAGAATAGATAGAGTTTATATCGGATTTTATTATTTCTTCCCATTTTGAATCAATATCTCATATTGCTTCAATATAGATCTTAGGATCATTATCCTTTTATCTTATGTTTTATTTCTTCCATCAAAGATATGTCTCACATATCTCTTAGATTGATTGGACATAAGAAAAGATCTATGATTTGCCCTTGTGTAAATATAAGATAGTACCTTAATAAAAGTGTCCATGGATTGTGGGATTGGAAACACCTTCCATTTATACCTTGCTCCCACTATCTTTCTAAAGGAGGGACTCTTCCTCTAGAAATATGGAGAGATGAGCAACTCATACCCTTCTCCCTAAGGGAGGTATTAATATCCTTAAATTTTATTAGGATATCCCACAAGCCAACATTTTATAGTCTTATATTCCAACTTGATAGGGTTATACTTATTTACCAAGCCAGACATTCTGAAACCTTAACTTGCTTAAGGTCAAGCTTTAATCCCTTTCCATATCTGATATGGAATAATTGGAATATATTTGGAAGGTACCGATTTAAGATCAAGTGCCTATATTGAGTGCTAACCCCTAAATAGACAAAGAAGAATTTTTCAAAGGTTGTCATTATCCATATATGTCCTACACAATATAACTTCTCATTTTAGCTACTCAATTAAGCTAAATTGTATAAGAGGTGTCCATCAAAATTAGATTTCACTATCCTTCATTTATGTGTGAATTATTACTTAAGTATCCCATCTTTGATCTCATCAAAGAGTTCTAATACTCTTTTCATTAATATTTCCTCTTCATTCTTAATCTCAAATAATTTTCAAAGGTTTTGGATTTATACTTCATAAAGTACATATGTCCATACCTAGAGAAGTCATCTTTGAAAATTAATGAAGTTGAAATATTATCCTCTAACATTAATAGATATGGGCTAACATGTATCTAGATGCATGAGTTTTATAAACTCATTAGCCCTCTCTCCATGTCTAACAAATGAAGAGTTGGTCATTTTGCTTAATAAGATAAGACTTACATATAGTTAATGATTCCAAATCATTTACCTATATGTTTCTATCCGAATAGTACTCCTTAAGTCTTTTCTTATAAATATGACCGTACTATTAAACAATAGATTGATCAATATCAATCTACTTCACCTAATGATGATTATTCACACATATTATAAGAGCATACATATCTAATATAAATAAACACTTTATTATGCTCCTACTGATAAACACTTTACCAATTATCATTTTCATACCATAGAATAAATCTCTATTTATTCAACTAGGAAATGAAAACAATATTCTTTTAGAAGGATAATTAAGACAACTCTAGAAGGCTATAGAAAATTTGTATCTCCCACTAGTAATGATGCAACATTTTTTACCATTTCATATGTAGGTCAACAATCTTCTTTAAGCCTTCATTTACTTGCTATTATCTACAACTCATTGTAGATATATGATGCATATCTAGTATCTCATACTATTATATGCATCCCTAGTATCTTATACTAGAATACACACATATAGTATCTTATACTATTAAATATGTATTTAAGACAAGTAAATGTTAATGACATAGATACATGAAGCTTCTCAAGCCCCACCTTTGCATTATGTGCAATACACTTTGCACTTCTTCTGCTACTTACCATCATCATGATAGTAGAAGAATGCTATGTCAAATTTGGGTTATAATATCTTGACTCACTTCTTTGACTTTTAACTATCACCCTCTATCTCTATCTAATGATCTTACTTCTTTCTATTAGTCTCACCAATAAGAAGTATTCGAGATGTATTATTCTTCTTTGCCTTTAATTAGCTCATCACCATGAGCCATGATGGATATCATATCCATCTATCCATGTTGCCACTACTATTTTTACCTGATAGAGGCTAACATCTGATATACATACGACAATTAATACATCTTTTCAATGACATAAGATCTTATCTTCTCTCACATCATTAAATAGTGTAGGAGATACCTACTTCTCAAGTAGGATAGTCAATAGGTCAACTATGAGAACTATTCTCTTAGTTCTAAACCAATATAAGAAGTGTGAGCCATTAAAATACTTAGCATCTAGCATGCTAGATTAATGGTGGTTTATAATATTCTACAACAGAGATATAATTATATCAACATTACAGACATTCATTAAAATTAAGATATGGTCTTTCATCCTAATTTATACTCCCACTAATTTTCGATGAATTTGCATAACCCTCATTATGCAAAAATGGGATATCACGAAAACATCCTAGTGGGGACCAAGACCCTACTAACTTTATGGTGATAACCTTGTGGGAAACACAACAAGTCATCCCATACTTAATAGGTAGGTAACTTTTACCAATTACAACCCATGTAATTCTTAGTCATTTAGCCTCTAGAGTTATAACCTTGTGGAAAACACAACAAGTTATATGCTCTAGTTAGGTCAAATCCGCTTGTTACGTTATGAGAATGGATTCTTAACATAGCCCTTGTGGGAAACACAACAAGGCCATGCAATGGTCCACCCCAAAGTTTGGCAAATGCCTTAGCCATGATCACCAATCCCTTGCTGAATGAGTCTTATGGGAAACACAACAAACCCATCCAATCTAAGATTGGCTCATCAAGACCATAACAACGGAAGGCTACGTGAGTCATTCTCAATGTCTCACGTTTATCGACCTAATTAAAATGAGGAGGAATTTTATTTTAGTCTCATCAATATAGGTGTTGCATATAAATATTAATATAACTTTGGAATATCATATATTTAAGGTATAAACTGTAGCACACACCACATATCAAATATGCATTAAAACATAGGTGATCATGGACTTAACCCTAAGCATACACCTAAGGCACCCCTATAGATGCAATTCCTTGCTTCAGAAGCTTGAGTTGGTATGCTCCCACTTCAGAAGGGTGCTTCTTCAAGTGGTCCCGCTCTCCATTCTACCACGAGCTGGCTTCTAACCATTATAAGCAGCTAAAGGGTACACAGACCCACAAATGTACAACTCATAATAAGAAACCTTGGTTTTAACTAAGGGGAGTACACCAATAGGGGGAAGGTAGAATGTACAATCAGATTGTATAGAGAGAGAGGAGGCACACGCAGACCCCATTTAATAACATAACCAACTTAATTAACCAAGCAATCAAAAGCAAAGCATATTTAAGTCCATGATCACCTCCATACACTCACCAACAATCATCACATGAACATAGAGTGCATACGTGATAATTATATGAGATATATCACATATACCATCATAAAATTATATACTATAATTTTGAAATTCCAAATTTCATGCTTGTCGAATTTTCATAAAATAAATAACATGAAATGCACATATAAACAATTTACATGCATAAGACAAGCAATACAAAATATTTAGATGATCCATGCATTTCCAAAAATTTTCAAAGCATTAAATTAATGTCCAAATCATAATTCTTCAAAATCACATTTTTCAGAATTTATTTGAACACTAATTTATTCAATAAAGATTTTAAAACAATTTTAAAATCATTTATAAAATGACTCTATGGTCCAAAACTATTTAACAGGTTCATAAACATTTTATAAACCTATTAAATAATTTCTCAGAACTTATATAATCATTAATTTCATTAATTTTGATCTTAAAACAATTTCAAAATCAAAATAATATAATTCAATGACAAAATAGTAAAACTCTATTTAATAAGTCATTAAACACTTTAATAACTCATTAAATAAATTCTACAATTTTTTACAATTTTTCTGTAATTTTTTGGCATTTTTTCGGACCAAAAATAAATTTAAAAAAATTTAAAAATTATTTTTGAATTAAATTAATTGGCGGCGTATTGCACCGGCCAATCAGCGCCAGCCACGACCCCCCCGGCGGCTGCTCCGAACTCTTAGCCGTCACGCGCCGCGCGCCCGCTTGCGCCGCTGCCCGACTCCGCCGCCAACTAGGGGTGGCCACGTACCCTTGCCCGGATGCACTGCACTATCGCCACATACCCCCGGCGATGGCGGGTCCGGATCCGATCCGGACTCTCCGTCTTCTTCGCCCGATAAGGGCTGGGCAGAGTGCGGAAACCCTAGAAAACCGCCCAACTTTCGGGCCTTATTTGGGGTATCAAACGGAGTCCAAAAAATCCTAAAAAATATGTGTTAGAATCCTTAAAGAATAAGGATTCTATTTATATAAGTTTCATCTCATGAAAAATTCTATACAACGCTCAGTTTACGAAGGAAGTTGCCACGGCCGCAATTAACCCAAACCGCAAATACCTTTCAAATCCGGCACCTCCAAGGGCCGTTGAGTGTCCAATAACTTATGGAAACTCTAGAAAACTTAATTTCCTATCTTCCTACGTCATTAGACAGAGGTATTTGAGTCCAAATAGGTAAGTTCATCAACTCCCCTAATTTCGGCCGGATTTTCGGATATGATCATCTTAGCAACTTTCCGAACTCATTCCGGACTCTCCGGATGGCCAAAATTCATGAGGTTTGCGGCATTGGAAAGATCTCATCCACGAAAATCAATTTAAACTAACCACACATGGTTTGGTATCTCATAGGAATTGTGGTGATCAAATCAAAACTGCTCTGTACACAGTTTCGGGAAAGCAAGAAATCACATGAAATCAAGCCAATTTCGATTCAACTTCGACCAAGGCTTCAACCGAGCTCTGATACCACTATAAGGAATCAATACATGACAGTGAAAAAATTTTGATTCCATAAAATTATGATCTTTGCCTTGATCGTTGCCGAACGAGTAAAATCGGGAACCGAATATGAAGTAGAACGAGAGTACCTCATGGGATTTCTAAAATCCCTCACCATGGATGAAGAGAGGACATTCCTCATTGCTGAAAACCATTCAAGTGTTCGGTCTCTAGCGGTATCCACACGATCTGCTTCAATAGACGAGTTCTCTCTTCCTTCGAACCTCCAGAAACCATCCAGATCCAAGCTTGACCATGGGAGATCACCTTCTAGAGGAGAGAGGAAGAGAGGAGGCTTGGGACGTGCTCCAGCCCTATGGCTTGTTAGGGTTTGGCTTCATAAGCCATTTATATATAGAAGTTGGAATTTTTCACAAAAACCCAAAACTTCTATAAAATTGCGTCCATGCCCTCATCTTATTGATCATATCTATTGTGTGTGACCCACTAGGCCCAATAGTCAATTTGGTTGAAGCCTTAATTAATTTAAAAGAACAATTTCTTTAAATTAAATCAAAACCATTATCCGATAACAGTTTTTACGGCATTCTGATCATAAGGGGTACAAGCAACATCCTATGATCCTAAATGACTTTGGGGAGTTAAAAAACATCCCTTGATCATTTCCATCATCAATTACCACACGGATTTAAATCATCGTTCATACAATGTCCCGGTCGGTCGGGGGTTCGACACTGACTGTCAACCCCTAAGTATTCCAACTCTATGAAACATTGTACTCAGGAATGGATCAACTGAAAAACTCCTTTTCCAATTATCCTATCTACCTTGGCCAAGGATTTAGAGTACTATCCATTGGACATTCTCTCTCTCTCCTACCGAGAGTGAACGATTCCATATTGTCCGCTCAATTGCCTCCACCAGGTTTCCCATATACCCAATCCATTAACTATATAGGACCACAATACTAAGTGATCCATCAGTCAATAGTCAAAGTACACAGTATGCCTGGCAAGATATCTTTGGCGACTCAGGTCAAAGATCCAACCGTGCTATTGAGATGTAAGAATAACCTGATAGACAGTTCGGTAAGATACCGATCAAGTTATCCTAAATTGGTCAGTTCAGTGAATTCATTCCACTAATGAGCGCCTGTGTGTGTATCTCAGTGTCCCCACACTGATGACCAATGTGATCGGTTATTCTTATCATATGAGAAGACATCACACACACTAGTCTATCCGGATTCTTAATGTCCCGTCTCAAGGATCTTATGACTAGGAACATTTAGATCACATACATCTAGATGATCGATCTCATAATCATGATCTCATCATGATTCAATCATCATTGCATGTGATCAAGGACTTCATTACGATATACGCTTCTAATAAAAGCTAGTAACGAAGTTTTTGCCTATTTAATTGAATGAGATATTCCTAGAAATGTCGAATCATATCATATATGATTGGCTTGTATGGCATACATTTCTATCAAGAAACACATTGGGTTTAACATAATGGGCTAACTTATTAATGTGATGAATTGTCGGGAGCCCATTACAACCCCGACAATTCCAAGCTACTAACTTCATGGCTCCCGTGGCAGCTGTGAAGGGTCAGCTGCCTCAACCCGTTGGTTCTGTGATGAGGTAGATGAAGACACAGCTTTGAGAGGAAACCCCTTTACCTCCTGATGAATTACTTGCTGATTAAGAACTTGAGTAAAAATCTTCCATTTATGTTTATCACGTATCCCTGATTTCTTCATGAGAGACTTGGCTGGAGACATACAAGATGGAACCAAAGATGAGTGTCCACCAACAGATTTTGTACTTGCCATTTCAATAGACTGCACACCCGTTTGCTGTGAATCCATATGTAAAGATGCTACAACCAAATTACTCTGATGAGAAATATCAGTAGACAAAGGAGTTAACATTAGAAGAAGAGATAAATCAGTCATAATGGGCACAGGATATAACGACTTATCTTCAATTGACTGAAGCGTAGTGTGCAACGGATCTAAGAAAATTGCAGATGTTGGCATTAATGCCTGAGACAGAACTTCCGGCGACTGAACAAAGGCATCCCCCATACCGCCCATGCAAGAAGAAGTAGTTTTGGGCCTACCACCTTGTGCCTCCCGACCTGAAGTAGATAGCCAAGCTCCAAACCTAAAAGAGAGCTGACTGTTTAAATAAATCCATAATTCTTGAGATAACTCTGGGGATATTAGCACTTTAAGCTTGCCTAATTTAGAACAAACTTTAAACTCATGCCCCAAACAACCACAGAAATAACATAAACGAGTTAAACGTTCATAGGTGACTTCAAAATACTTGATTGAACCATCAGGCAGAATAACCGACACCTCTATGGCTAAAAGCTGCCTAACATCCAGTATGACCTTGATGCGAGCAAATAGACTCCACGTAGCAACAATTTCAGGAGGAGGATCCCAGGGTATCCCCACTTGCTTCGCCAGTTGCATGACAATAGCTTTGCAAAGTAATTCTTGAGGAAGATCATAAATCCATACCCAAAGATCGTCATGTATCAACTGGTACTTGGAGGGAAAGGTAAATGGTTGTGTTTTTTCTAAAAGGACCAAATCAGTGTTAAAAAACCAAGGGGCTCTTCAACAAACCTTATCTACTTCAGCCTTGGACTGAAAATGAACAATAAACGCTTCATTGGGAAAATCAAGTAAAGACCAAGGAAGGCTCGGATTCCACATCCTTCGGATCCACTCCTTAATCCCCGCTGGCCTTACCTTATTAGAGGAGCACACCTTAATGACTAAACTTCTTTTCCATAATAGATCATCTTGTTGCCCGTGCACCTGAAGCTGTAAGGGAGATGGTTTCGAAGAAGAAGATTGGAGAAGCTTCTGAAATTGAGAAACGACATTTTCTTCCTCTTCGGAATAACCAGACGCCATCGAGAATACAAAGAGAGCACCGTCAGTAGTACAAGACAACAAGAAGGAGAAAAAGAGAAATGAAGGGAAGCCCTTAGACTAAACTAGCAGCAAAACGTCTCCTCAGATGGGGATGTTTCTAGAAAAACCTAGACAACACCATTCAGAGAAAAGAAACAGAACCTAAATCCAGAACCTTCTTAGGACCGCCCAAAAACTTCTCAACGTAACAACTGAGCGGGAGAGACGACAGACTGGATAGAAAGGAAAGCAGCAACAACGAAGAATTATAGTACCAAATCGAAAGCAGTAGTATGAACAAAAGGAAGAGAAACCTGAACTAGATCAACTAAAGACGAAACACACTAGGGAAGAGCTAGCAAAGCCAACGAAAACCAAGTACTGGAGAAAGAATAGACACAACTGAGCCACGGACAGAAAGATCAAAAAGATGAAAACAGGGATAGGAGAAGACACGAAGAAACACAAAGACCTAATCAAAGAAAAACTTCAAAGTAGACAACCAAAGAAAGAGTTTTCCTTGGAAAAAAACCAGCACCTCACAACTCAGATCCCACCCAGATCAAAGAAACTAGGGCTCCTGAATCAGAGGCATTGCACAACGAGAGGATCAGAAGTTCCTGAAAGCAGAAAACACCTCACATGGAAGGATCTAGGGCTCCTAGACAGAAAAACGCCACTCCGCGAAACAGTTTCGGTCGCCACACGACCGACCTCCCATTGATAGCGACAAAAAAACTCCGGATGCAAACGAATCAATACACTCATAATTAACTCGGACTCGATAAAAATTTAACTCGACTTATTTATTATGTTAAATAAATAAATTTAAACAAAAAATAAAACTTAATTTTTTAAACGAGTCGAATTTGAACAGACTCCCGTTCGACTCGATAAACTCACGAATAACTCGATTAAATATTATATTATATATTTATTTTTACAAATTAAATTTTAAATATTAATAATTATATATTGTCACTTAAATATATTAAATAATTCAAAATTTAAGTTTAAATTTAAATTGAGTTTCATAAATGAGCTAAATTTAGAATTTTATATTTTTTTTATTAATTTTGAATTTATAAATAAATTTGTATATAATTTAAGTTTGAATGTGAATTTAATTTTAGTTTAATTATCACTCGAGTTTGAACTCGACTCGACTCGATTAATAAATGAACCAAATTTGAACAAAAGTTTCACGTACTCGTTAAAACTCGAAGTTGAACCTGAACTCGTGTAAAATAAATGAGCCTAATTTAAACACTGTATGACTCGACTCGACTAGCTGGTTTGCACCCCTGCTCACGACTCACCGAGCCCTATAGGTGCGGTCTTGATCTTACGAGGGAGTTTCTTACCGATGATAGACGGACACGTGTACAGTAAGAGACACCTCATGAGACTAAGAAACGTGTAAGGCACGTGAACCGATGATATATTTAAATGATTACTTATCAAATTTATTTAAAAAAATTATGTATCATATATAATTAATTATAATTAAAAACTGTAAATACAATATAGATTAATATTTTTTTTAAAAACATAACGATTAACACATCATTGAAATATTGAGATATAAAAACCATGGAATGCCGGGTCGCGACCCGGGTCGCGACCCGGCCCCGACCCGGTCGGGTTTAGGCCCGACCGGCCCGGTCGCGACCCGGTCGGGGCGACTCCCCCGGCCGGGTCGCGGAGCGTGGCCGGGTCGCGCGGGTCGCGCGACCCGGTCCGGGGCACGGTTGCACCGTTGGCAACGGTCTCAAGATCGTTGCCAACGGCCGCGGGGAGGCGCAGCCCCCTATTCAGCCCTCGGGGGCTATTTAAAGCCCCCAAGGGGCTCCCCTTACTCCCACCCCCCACTCTCACTCTCAACCTCTCATTTGTGCTCTCATTGCTCTCATTTTGTTCCTCATTTACTTAATTATTTCATCAAGCATTTCATTAGTTCATTTAGTATATTTATTTAATATTAGTTCCATTGATTAGTGGGTTAAGTAGTTTATTCTTTTTAATAGTTATTTGCTTACTTGCTTAGTTAGTTAGCTAGAAGATTTGTTAGATAATTAGTTTAGTAGTTACTTAACACATTATTAGTTTGAAGGTATAGTTAATTACTTACTTAATCATATATTTAGTTAATCATTCATTTTATATAAATAAAAGTATACTTACATTAGTAGTCACTAATTAACGTCATTAGCTAGTTAAATAATTAATTACTTACTTAAGTAATTATTTACTTAAAAAAATGTCTTCTCCAAGCCAAACAACCCAAACTACCGGGCGACCCGGAGTGATCCGGCTTGGTTGCATTGCAATTTGATCTCCACAAGTGAGAGAAAAGTGCAATGTAAATATTGCGACAAAGTAATATTCGGTGGTATTTATCGTTTAAAATTTCATCTTGCAGGCATGAAGGGAAACGTTCTTCCTTGCACACGGACTCCGCCGGAGGTCATAGCTCAATTTCGTAGGCACCTACAAGCGATGGAGCAAACGAAGGGAACTAAAGCAAAACGGCATAAAGAGACCGTCCGAGAAGAATTGCAACAATCGGGGAGACGTTCCGTACACATTTACGGAACCGGACAAGAGAGGCCGGATATTTTTGGAGACGAAGAGTACGAAGGTATGGGAGGTGTCACTCGTAAACGTTGTTCATTCTTCTATTTTAAAGGATAATTAAGTAGTTAAATACTTAAATTTTTCTTAAATAGATGAACTCTCACGGGGAATGGAAGCAAGTCGAAGATCATTCGCCGAGGAAGACTTCCATAGACGCACCGGCCGAATGATGGGTCAAGGGTCTGGAAGTGGGAGTGGTCGAGGAAGCGGAAGAGGATCCAACAACCAACCGCAAGGATGAGGTTCATGATCTCACACAAGACGATGACCCGGGCAAGAGGGTCCCGTGGATCCCGTAATCACCAGACCACGACAACGTCAAATGACAATCACGACGGTGATGAAGAACCTCAAATTATGTAAGGAGAGGATTGGTCGGGCAACGTCAAGGTGGTTCTTTCACCACAGCATTCCGGCAAATGCCGCGAAGGGACCATACTACGAGAACATGATCGACACGATCGCAGACGTCGGGAGAGGAGTGCCTGGTCCAAACCCAAAGGAGATATACAATGTATATCTTCCTATGGAAGTGCAAGAAACAAAGAAGTACGTGCAGTCATTTGAACGCATATGGGAGGACCGAGGTTGCACATTAATGACCGACGGATGGACCGGTAATTAAATTTTCTTTTACTCATTTATATTAGATGTATTAACATTCTTTTTGGTATAACTTAGTTAATATCTTATACTTAACAGGTATAACTAGGAAGACAATGATCAATTTCCTAGTGTACAGTCAAGCCGGCACGGTCTTTTGGAAGTCGGTCGACGCATCAGGTAAAGAATGCAGAGTATCTTTACCAATTGATAGATGGAGTGATAGAAGAAATAGGAGAGAGCCGGGTAGTTCAAGTAGTCACAGTACAATGCGACCGCATACAAAGCGGGCCGGTATGCTTATGGTCAAAAGACCAAAGTTGTATTGGACACCCGTTTCGCCCACTTTTAGACTTGATGTTGGAGGATATATGCAAGGATCCTCAAATAGACAGTAGTTAAGCTAGCCCAGCTTTATTTCTTCATTTATTTATAACCACAACTTTGTCCTTGCACTTACGAGGGAACACACCAAGGGGCGAGAGTTGTTATGGCCCTGCAACCCGGTTCGCCTCCCACTATATTTCCTTAGGAAAGTTTATCGAGTCAAAGGAGAGCTCTAACTCAAATGGTCATTTCACCGGGTTGGGGTAGTTGGATGGCTAGATGTAACCCATCGGATAAGAGAAAGGGGAGAAAAGTAGAAGAGACAATAGAGAGTGGTGATTTTTGGAAAGTTGTAAAGAAGACGTTAGACATCGTCCAACCCATAGTGAAGGTACTAAGGATAGTTGACGGAGATATAAAAGCAGGAGCATGGGGTATTTATATGATGCGATTGAGAGAGCCAAAGAAGAAATCTCCAAGATCGTGTCCGACTTCGTCAAGTGGTGGGATATTATAGATCGTCGCCGGGAGCGTACATTACATCAACCCATACATGCAAAGAAAGTATATTTTCTTAAACATTTACTAATCTTTTTATTAATCAAAGTTGTGTATAACTTGTTTACTAATACTATTTGGTTCGTAGGTTACTTTTTCAACCCAAGATACTGCTATAGTCCACATTTCAAGGCGACGAACGAGCTATTAGATGACGTGAAGAGCGTCATCCGACGGTTGCTTGGTGACGACGACCGGCTATTATCACTTCGCAACAAGATGTATGATTACGTAATGCGGAGTTATCACTTAACGAGCAGTAGTTGAACGAGCCGTGATGATACTAAGTCGGGGTACGTAGAAATGTTTTTCACCACTTAATTAATCAAAGCTTTCTTAGATAATAATGTACGACATTCAATTTATGCAGCTGATTGGTGGATGGACCATGGTAAAGTACCAGGGTACGAGGACTTGGCGGACGTAGCCATCAGGGTCCTAAGTCAAACCACTTCGGCTTCGGGTTGTGAGCTTAAATTGGTCTACATTCAAGACATGATTCACACAAAGCAGAGAATAGGTTGACATCAAGGAGGCTTGAAGACCTCGTGTATTGTCACTACAACACGAGCTTAAAGTTGAGGAATTTGGTGAGAATTTGCTGCAACCGTATGGAACAAAAGAGTTGGATAGCAAAGTGTGCAAGCTGACGTTCGGACGACGAGCCGCCAATTGAAGAGGAGGATATCGATTTGGATCAAATATTCCACGAGAAGAACTCCTTAGAAGCTTGGGTCAACGACCGAGAAGGGTTGGGAGAACCGGAGTTCAACCCCCAAGACCGACAATGGGCCGAAGGAGTGCTCGACGATGTCCCTTTAGCCGAAGAATTTCAGATCCCTCCCTCACTAGCAAAGCGCCATAGGACCGGAGAAGAAACTAGTCAAGGTACGCAAAGTAGGCGAAAAGGTAAACAAGTTATGACCGATCCTTTTGATATTGCAGATGCTGATACGGTCGAAGACGATCGAGAAGATACGCCGGAGCCGAACATCCGAGTGCAGTACCAGACGTCCGAGGATTCGTCATCAAAGAGTAGCAGCGATGATGGTGCTGGATACGGGGGCACGAACACTTTACAAATACAAGGGACCTCAGATCCTCCCATATCTCCTACAACGTCATTACGTTTTACCGGCGAGGAGCAATATACTCATGCCACCTAAGATACCGATCATGGTGGAAGGCCACAAGGTAGAGGAGGTCATCGTAGCCATGGAGTTGGAGCAGAATACCACGATGCCTCCAACTATGTGTATGATTCATCCCAAGGCTCTTGGTTCCCTACATACGATCAAGAGTATTGTGCAATGAATTATGTGGAGTCATCGGATACTTCGAACCAATCAACCTATAGTTATGGTGACTCATTTGGATCAAGTCTTAGGATAGTTTCCCGAGGACGGACGATTTAATATGATCGTCATGCGTACGTATCGTTTGTACTCAACCCAAATGACATGGGGAGAGTACATCAACTACCTACAAAGTGTAGAACACATCACGTTGGAATAAAATTGATGCATTATTTATTTAAATCATGTCATTTAATTTATCCAGTTTTTCTGTATTTTTTCAGATTTTTTTTCGATTTTTTCTTATTTTTTTGAATTTTTCAAAAAAAATATTAAAAAAAGGGGGTCGCGACCGGGTCGGCCTGGGGGTCCCGCGACCCATCCCTCCTTGATAAAAACTATATGATAGAAACTTGTGTTAGCATTAGCAATAGTAAAATGTAAAAACCAAATTGGTTTTCATGGTTCAACTCTTGTAAAATAAGTTTTCTCTTGCTCATTGTGTTCTTAATATTGTCATATTTGATATTACATATCATTATCATCTTAACTGTATTTGATATTTCACATTCCCTCGTCTCAATATTTACCTATGTTTAATAAGAATAATTCTTTAATAAAATATTTACATTAATATATGTAGATAAAAATAAAAAAAATATTAAAATTATCATATAATTAATGAAAGCTGTATTTTCATGTAAGGTGGCATTTTTATTTATTTTAATTTAAATATCTAAGGTCAAAATTTTTTATTAGTCTCTAAAAAATTCTAAATTGTTTATCTTTTCAAATAAAAAGGTATAGAAAGCCACCTAAAATTAAGTGATTGTTAATAATCAAGCATCACACTTAGATGTTACTTCAAAAGTTTACAATACGATCTTAAAATTTTAAATATTTAAAAGCTAAGACCTTTTATCGGACAGATAGAAATGTATAATCTTAGACTAAATCAAAGGTTAGTCCTTGGTTTAGCCTAGTCAAATTGAGTCTTGATTAAGTTTTTAAGATAATCAACTTAAGGTTTTATTACATTTATCTTTAGTGTTATCTTGTATCTATCACCTTTCTAAGTGTTTTTCATAACTATTATTATTTGCTTTAAATAAAAAAATGATCATAATTTGATACTCAATGATAGATAAAATACTGTGATATAAACAATAGAGTTAAAATAGCTTATGTGAAGTATCATTTCCCTTAAGTCATGTTTGTATTGGCTGAATATGAAAGTATTCTTAATTTTACTTCTCTAAGTACTCATGTGGCAAAGAGGGAGCATTTACATTATAACCACCCATCAAAATCAATAAATATCATAGCACACAAAGATATTGTTCTTGTGATACACAGACAATGGCAAGCTTTTCCATTTTAAAACAATGACTAATAGAGAAAAAGGTAGTATACTTACCATGCTATCTATAAGTGTATTTACAACAATAATGTGATTGCAATGTCATGACCCGAAAATTAAATAACATAATCATACAACAAAAATTCAACGTCTTGACAGTGAGATGAAATCTATCACTTAGATTCCACAACCCAACTAAACATACTACAAAACCGCCATTAAAGTCCAATTGATTCATAGATTTCCAAATTTAAACTTAAGCAATCTTTATTATAAGGTCTATCAAAATAAGTGAAAAAATCATACAATGAAGTCTAACAACATTGTTATTAAAAAAATAAAAAAATACAAACTATTTAAGTAGAGAATATCACTTCTTTCTAAGTCTTGGTGACTCTGGTTCCTCTTGCTTCACTTAAACCTTGACCTCAAGCTCTATTTTCTCAAAATTTGCTAGAAAATTTATAACAACAAAAGAGTGAGTCACCAATGACTAAGTAAGATTTGACGACTATAGTAAGGTAATTTGGGTGTAAGTCATTAAGTGTGATTCACCCCTTTCTAATTTTTAATATTTTCTAGAATATCATAGTAACTCAACAGAAGTTTAGTGGTGTGTTGAAATCTGAGTATCTAGATAATTAGTTCTTCCATATTGTACAATAGTGTTTAAGTTGCTTAGATAGAAATTTATTGTGCTATTATGATGTAATGATTGGAATTATGATATTGGATGTGATATTAGATTTATCTTGTTCCAAACTAATATATTTATAAGATTATTTCTCTGATTGCGCCGTTAGATTATATTTAACTGAGCAAGTCAAATTTAGGTCATAGCCACTTTGTTGATGATATGGAATATATATATATATAAGAAACTTTTATTGAGAACATCTATAACCCATATCTCACCATCTAACAATCCTATTTTCATGTATGTACATGTTATATAATCAACTTCAATAATTTGTAACAACAACTTCAATAATATGCAACTAAAAAAGTAGAATCAGATATTTTGGTTAGAGAAATCAATTTTAATTATTAATATTAAGCAAAACACTTGTTTTGTCACCTTATTAAAATTGAAATAATTTTTTATATTGGCATTCATAACCATGCATGAATAACATAAAAAAATTTAGGTTGTTAAATAAACAACGATTTATTAGGTCAGCTTAAAGGAAATTTGATTGTGTCCATCTCAGCTTAAAGGAGCAGGCATACAATTACTTTAAAACAAAACAAGTTTAATGATCTCAACAACTTCAGGTCAGTGTTTGCTGTTGTTTGTTTTTATGTCTTAACTAATCTTTGAACATATCTCTTATATCTTAATAAACTTTTTAAGAATAAATTGTGTATCGTAACTTTCTATTTTTGTATATCTTGAATAAAAGTAACTTATATGATATACCATTAAATAAAAATTAAATTAAATTATATAGAAATATTTTAATGAAATTAAAATTTATTATGAATCTTAAATGGTTTACGAACAACTATATTTTGGCTTCATAAATATATCACAAATTATATTCATAAAATTAATGTATAACATAAATAATTATAATATATAAAAATATTTAATGAAATTAAATTTTATTATGAATCGTAAATGGTTTATGAACAATTATATTTTGTCTTCATAAATATATCACAAGTGATATTCATAAAACATAGATATTTATAATGATCATCAAAATAAAGCATTCGTTCATCACACAACAAACAAATTTATAAAAATAAACTAATTATCATGGAAAATAGTTAAAATAAAACTAATTTAATGTGATAGAAATTTATGCGCACTGTTTGATTTCAGAAACTAACTAATTAACATCTAATACATTTTTGTAGTGTTTGTTTTTACTTAATCTGAAAATCTAAACCCTTATGGGGTGTTTGGTTGCATGATAAAGGTTATTTTTTTTTAATTTTTGAAAACTGTAGCGAAAATGGTCTTAAAACTTTGTTTGGTTCGTTTTATCGTTTTTTATTTTAAAAACGTTTTTCACGGAAGTGGCATCGTAAAAAAAAAAAAAGTGGTCGAGACCACTTTTTTTTTTGAAAGCGCAACTCAGCGTCGCGACGCGAGACGCGAAGCCCTCGGCGACCTCCTCCTCCCCGCGCTTCCCAGCAGCGGGCGACCTCCTCCTCCCGGCGCTTCCCAGTGGCTCCCAGCGCTTCCCAGCGGCGGGCGCTCTTCCTCCTGGCGGCTCCCGGCGCTTCCCGGCGGCGGGCGACCTCCTCCTCCCGGCGCTTCCCAGCGGCTCCCGGCGCTTCCCAACGGCAGGCGGCCTCCTCCTCCCGGCGCTTCCCAGCGGCGGCCTCCTCCTCCCGGCGCTGCTTTCCTCAGTGACAAGGTGAGGCAAGGCCTTCTCCTCCCGGCGCTGTGGTGCCTTTACTCAATATCAGACGAATTGAATAATCGCCAAGTTGAGTCAATCCTGGCATCCTGATTGTTAGGCATCCTCCTCGACGGGAGGGAACGTGGGCAACCGGGTGGGGAAAAGGTACGTCTTGGCCGTATCCGGCACCGGCGTGGAGGCTTGTTTTTTGATCGGAGCCACCGCCCGCCGCCGGGGGGGGGTGGCGCGGTCCAAATTGGGTTTGGACCATATTGAGCCAACTCAATTGATTGTTTGGAATCGAGACAATCTTGGCTCGGGGATTGGCCTAAATGAACCAATTTCAGCTCTAGCTAGATCTAAGGCGATTCGGACGTATACGTAAGGGATCGGCCTCTCCCAACCCAATCCGGGCCTAGAGCTCCTCAACCAAGATTAGGTTAGAGTTAACACAACTCATGAAGTTAAAGGTCCAGGACCTAGAGCTCCTCAACCAAGATGACTTCCGGGAGACAATAAAAAATGCCACAAGTCCTCGAATACAAGCTTTTCGTTCGGCATGGTTCATTGAAGGTCTTCTTATGCAACATTCTCAACATCCAAGTGATAAGAACACAAAAAATACCTTTTATACTGTGATATGGCATCAAAGCCTCTTCTCTGCTCAACAATAGTTGTTTTCATGCTGGGAATCTCAATACCACTTAGTCCAGTAGGAAAATTCATGGGATTGGCTGTGCTTCCACCAACATACTTTGGGTTCCTTGTGCTGCTTTTAATTGGGAAATCATGATATCTTTTAGTTTCAAAAAATGAGGACTAGCTCTCTACTGGCACACCGGATAATAGAAGCTTGGGTAGCCAATTGTCATATAGTACAATTGGACATTGGTTTGGTACGAGATTATTGACCTACAAAGCTAATGGCAATTTTCTGACTACTTTGGGTTTTTAGTAGTCTTGGCTATTTTAGTCAGATGCAATTTTGGTAAATTGCACGGGCCAATAGGTAAAAAACCTTTGATTTTTTTAGAGAGGAACTTCTTTCGTTTGGTGATTCTCTCTCTCTCTCTCTCTCTCATGCTTCTCATGTACCCTAAACACTTCATTGCTACGAAGAGTAAGTTTACAGTTTATTTAATCAATGCCATAATTTTATAGTTTATTTAATCAAATACCATACTGAAAATGTCATTTGTCACAAATTTTGATGCTTCATCCCTTCCATGAATTCTTGCCCGCAATATTCTTTTCAATGTACTTCGTTTGATACTTACCTTAGTTTTCGAATGATGAGTCTTGTGTCTTTTACCTAGGTGAATGCCCTCTTGATCCTGGTGGTTATTTTATTGTTAAGGGAGCGAAAAGGTATGTTATGAATTCTACGACTGGTGATTCATAACATGATATAAAAGCGATCAAAGGGAAAATAGACAGCAGTTAAACGCTAGCCCATGGTTGAATGTATATTATCTCGAAGAAGCTTTCCAATACGTATTAGCTAGCCCATGGTTGCCTTCCTTTTATTTGTGAGCCATATATTTTTGTAGCTGAATGTTAATGAAATCAACAAAGAAAACACATACTAAACAACGATATGGTGGGTGGGCGAGAAATTTGTAGTAGCGGGGAGCACAGTGAACCTCGCCACTATTTTGTACTTCAACTCTGTTCGGGTAAGCAAAGCCTCCTACTTGATGCATCTTTCCCTCGGCTTTGAGTTTCTCATGGTTTTCTTTTTATTTTTTTTCTTCTCTTTTTTGAATCTTTCATCAGACTCGCCATTTTGGATACGCGTTATGCGCATTTTTTGGAGCTCAAGTCCTTCTTGGCCTCCTTAAGATCAAGAAGTTAGACCAACGGGAGAAATTGATAACCGGCACCGCTTGAATGAATGACAAAGCAAATGATCCTGAGGAGCTGCTTGGTTCAGTGTTTCCTTACACGACCATCTCTCCTGCTCACCCCGGAGTCTCAGCTCAACGTGCAAGGCAAACTACATATCTAACGGTTGATGTGGTATTCTTTTTATTTTACCATTTTTTTATCATTTTTGTTTTTTTTCTTACAAGGCATTTTATTAAATAGTGGCTCCGAAGCGATTGCTTCGGTCGAGGAAGAAATCTGTACAAATGGGTGCACGTAACTACGTATGGTATAACGGATGTAATAGAAAAACCGACAATGAAGACAAACCCCGGACACATCATCATATATATTCATATGCGGGAATCGTCATAAAGGAGCTTTACGCATGACAAGCCGATGATAATTTGCTTGCATGGTAGAATGGTTTTCTCCTCGTAAAATATTTTTTGTAGCAGATTTAAAGGTGTCTGACAATCATGATAAAATTACAATATTCACAAATAAATATACATTCAGCAGTTAGAAGCAATTCAAGCACAAATGAGCAAAGACGTATTGAAAAGTTTCTTCGAGATAATATAGCCAAAGAAATATGGAAAGATTATGTTAGACGTCGTAGATTGTAATTATATATTTTTAGATGATTAAATTCTTATATGACATGAATATTTTGTCATTTCCTTCGTCTTGTGAATTTTTAAATTTGTGTGGCATGAAATACTTGTTTTTTGATGTTTATGAAATTGATGAAAATTTAATTTAACATGCTACCAAACACCTCATTATCATTTTTAAAAATTAAAATGTTTTTGCCAAACACATTCATTGTCACGTTTTCACTTTTAAAAATTATCTTGTTTGATATTATATTTTATTTTTTTATCGTGAAACCTTTTTAAAAATTAAAATGCAACCAAACACCCCATTAAGTTCATGTCTAATCGCTTAACACGTCGAAAAAAGAGTACTAAACTTGATTAGAGATAAGTGATGGAGGTCGTTTGACAAAATATTTGAATTAATATCTTATTAAGATGAATGGACATCAAGTATATATACACAATAAAATATATATGTTAACAAAGGAAAACATACAATCTAGACCATCTTTCAAATATGAAAGGTTGGCATGTATAATATTTTATTAAATATTAATATTAAAATATTTTAAATAAGTTATAAAATTAAATATTTAAAAATACGTTAAATAAGAAGATAAATCGTAAACTAAAATCTCTGGAGATTGCAACAGGAGAGAAATACCATCACTGCATTTATGTTTGAAATCATATGTTTATGACAAAATTAATGATGATATTTTTAAAATTAAACATGTGCATGGAGGTAACACCAACGTTGGGTTTGAAATAAACTCCCTATTATTCTAATAAAAAATATAACTAAATTTTAATTGTCAAATCATTGCATTGAGAGGGACATCCTCCGGACGTTAAAAGTTGGTTATGCATCAATCTTGGTGGAGACCGCACCGTCGCAATATCCAATAACTGAATAGCTCAGAACAATTTTCAAATTTCGAACCTTCGATTAGACTCTAGTTCAGTTGTATTACCAAACATCATCAAATATTTGATACATGACCGTTTCGGATATAAGATGTTTAATTTGCCTTATCAAACGTAATCATACGAGGTATTTGATTGCACGATAATTTTTTGTACATTTTCATGATAAACAATTATCATAAAATAAAAATAAAATTATCACGTTCAGACAGATGTGATAACAAAGTGGGATACTACCGGATAAAAAAGAGAAGTGAGATCCTCTTTTTTTGTCAAAGAAGAAAATCACTTTCAGAACATAAAATTGACATGGTTACCGGTGATCACTTTTAACAAATTTTCTTACAATTTTTAAAAGTTAAAATAAAAAACTATATTATCATGCAACCAAACACCTCAATATTAGACTTAAGATACAAATATATGTTTTAAGAATGTTAACTATCATCAAATATGCCCATTTAAGAGAATAGTTAACATAAAAATATGCTCATTCTAAACCAATTTTATAAAGTTGATTTTGTAGTTTAGTATAAGAAAATAAAGTAGCCATTAACATATATCTTAATAACAAACATCAAAATCCAGTATATCAAACAATTGTTTACCTTGCAAAAATCATTTTTAATGGAATTTCAAACAAGCCTTAAATCTGAGTTTAGCATATGCTCAACACGAAAGAGCGTGAATAGAACTTTTAAAAAATCACTTTTCATATAGAATTTTAAATATAATGATTAACATATATTAATAATTAGGTACGTTTGTGCTTAAAAATGTAAATAATATTTTCAAATATTTAAAATAAGAGTTTAATTCCCATCTTTTATTAAAAAAATCACTTACATCTTAATCAAGCCAAAGTTTAATTCTGATATTTTATTAAAATTTCAAATTAAGCCAAAGTAAATGGCACTAAGTATACATAGAGCGATGAAAGAATTTGGAATTAGGACACAAATAAAAAACAATAGCCCTCTCACTTATAAAGGTTAGAGGTGTATAAGTCAAATAGGTTGAGTTGAATATGTGTATTGTACTCGTGGTTGCATGTCTTGGAATTCTTTTATAGATTACATGTGTTGTGCAAAATTATATGTATTATAAATTTAAAATTTTTAAAATTAAATATTTTTTTCACCAAATTATTAGCAACAACTACAGTTATCTAACTTAATATTGGCAACAACCAAAAGTTATCATCAAAGTAATTAAAAAACTAGTGTGTGCATCTTTGGCTACTCTAATGATAGTTAAAAGTCATCACTAATTATTTAGTAGAGATAATTGTCAACCATTCTTAATGTATTTATTGGTGGTGCATCTTCCGAACCATCGCTAATACATCTTTGGGGATAGATTTTTTGCGACAAATTTTTGAGGGCTTTCTAACCTCCGCCGGAACATTTTAGTGATGACTTTTTGCTCAATGGTGATGACTTAGGTGACGTTTGATTAGGCTTAATCTGAAAATATAAACTCTTAATTTTACATCTAACCTCTTAATGAGTGGTAAAAAAGTACTTAATTTGTTTTAGATATAAGTGCTTTAGGTTGTTTGATAAAAAATCTGAATCAATCACTTTTCCCATGCGGCGTCCCCCCTCCCCTCGCAGCGCCGCGCGTCCCCCCGCTGCGCACCCCCCTCCCCGTCCGGAGCCCCCGTGCGTCCCCCCCTCCCCGCAGGCCCCCCTCCCCCCTCCGCGCAGCCCCTCCCCCCGCGCAGCCCCTCCGCGCAGCCCCCCCCTCTCGCGCAGTCCCCCCGCCCCTCCGCGCAGCCCCTGCCGGAGCCCCGCCGCGCAGCCCCTCCGCGCAGCCCCCCTCTGCGCAGTCCCCCCCGCCCCTCCGCACGGGCCCCTGCCGGAGCCCCGCCGCGCAGCCCCCGCCGGAGCCCCCCGCACAGCCCCCCTCCGCGCAGCCCCCCGCCGGAGCCCCCCCCTCCGCGCAGGCTCCCCGCCTCCGCGCAGCCCCTCCGCGCAGCCCCCCGCCTCCACGCAGCCCCTCCGCGCAGTCCCCCGCCGGAGCGCCCCCCCCCCCGCACGCAGCCCCCGCCGGAGCCCCCCCTCCGCGCATGCCCGACCGGATGGACACGATCAGCTGCGATGTCGATCTCGGGGGCGACCGCGCGGACGAGCGAGACGGCGTCTGAAAATGAAAAAGCTAGGGCGCCGATCTGAATGGATCAGATGATATTAAGACTTCAGAGCTTAGTTTAGAGGGGGGTTCAGTTATTTTATCGAACGTTCCTAAACATCTGAACACTGACCGATTCAGAGTTAAGAGCTTCAATAAGCCTAATCAAACGGAGCCTTTACTCTTTTTCTAGTGTGGCAGACTAATCATCTTCTGTCTCTTATATATATTGATTATTCTACTCTTTGCTTAGTTAAGTAGCAGTTGTGCATAATTATCATATAAAATAGATGAGTAGTCTTAGATCCCTTAATTTAAACTAGTGACCAGCTGGACAAGAAAGGGAGAGTGTACCATATTATTTAAAATTACGGCTACATTTTATATTTAGCATTAATTATTAAAATCTAAAACATTTTAATGTAATCTTAAGCAACTATACTTATGACTGTGGTGGCTTTGATTTTATTTGATAAAAATTATTGATTTCATCTCTAATTTATATCGCTGAACACAAAATCTTAATTATTGATCCTCAAAAATAAAAAGATCTATGAGAAATCATTCAATTTAAAAATATTTAAGAAGAAGTTATTGTTATACTATGATGTTTAATCAAACTCAATGTCTGATTTTAATTTGATTATAAAATTAAACATGATTTAAGACAAAACACATGGGACTTAAGTTAGGGAGGAAAAATCAGTGAGATAAAGCCCCCACTTGAACATATAAATAACTAGTCAAATCACGTGCTAGTTAATATATTATATATTAATTAGATATAAATTTATAAGATAATCAAGATAAATTCTTACGATAGATAATTACATTATAAAAATTAGTCAAATTATTAATGTTATAGTTTACTTTTCAAATATACACAAATCGGTAATCAAACCGACATTGATTTAAGCGACATTTATTTGAATTTAACAACTTTGATTTATAAGGATTGTTTATAATATTATAAACAACACTCCTTTTACATTATTATTATTATTATTATTATTATTATTATTATTATTATTATTATATTTATTTGCAACCAATGTAAAGATTGATTAATTCTAGTTAGTTATGATATATTTTTATATTTCTAGACTTGTACATTCCAAATGAAAATGAAGATAATTTTGAAAGCAAAATAAGATGCAGAGAATGAAGACATTTACCACAACCTAGCAAGAAGTAAATATTACAACATAAATTACCATACATCAATCCAAAATAAGTAGGACAAAAATATTATGTCAATTAGATATGGAGTAACAAAAAGGTCACTCATGCTTTTGATACAAAACTTTTGTTTAGTCACCAAAAATCTGAGTCACGATAAATTACCATTCATGCATGAATACATTTCAGAGAAGCTATATAAAGAGATGAGTGAGGAATATGTTTCCAAATTTTACTTTATTCCTAGTAAGTTAGATTCCGAATTGACAACGTTAACGTGTCCCACCTAACTAACAAACTTTCCACTTTACAAAAAAAATCCTAAAAGAAAGAAAGTGGGATTTTCTTGCGTCAACAATAACAATGCACAAATGTTTTTGACACACGAAAAAACTTGAATGAGAACAAACATTCAGATCTAGTCTAATTTCCACTTAAACTAAACTCACCTTATGATGACATCACCCGATCCCAATTGGATTAGGAATAACAAATAATCCAAATCTTAATTGGGTTTACAAAGCCTAATTCTCCGGATTGGTCCACTACTGACACCTATAGAAATTGCTCCAAATCCTAATCGGGTCTACAAAGCCTAATTCAAATCTTTAGTTAAACTTCAGAGATAGAAATTTTAAATTTGAGAATTTCCTTTTTAGTTAAGAATTTACACCTTACTTTATTTCATTTTTACATTTGACATTTTAGGTTTACAATATGAACTGACATTTTTTAATTTTCAGATATGATTACCTTGGTCATAATCAAGAAGTGGCAAGTTAGATTAGATGAATTTGATTTAATCATATTTTGAACCTATTTCAAATCGACTTAAGTCCTTTAAACTTTATAAATTATATTAATATAGTTGCTTTATCTTACATTCACCAAAAAATTAAAAATATTCATTTATTTCAAAAAATACTAATTATAGGAAATGGTTACTTTCTTTTGAGTGAAACTTTCAATAAAATATCTAAGTCATTTATGGTACAAAACTGAGCTTAAATCATTGTATATAATCAGGACATTTGGATTGGCATTTACAAAAAATACGTTAGACATTTATTTCCAAATTTGAAACCTCTAATTCTAATTCTGTTACACTTTTTGCTAGGTAGGAGAATAATAAATTGGGATTTCCCACCCATCACTCTTTGACTTCTTTCTCATATATAATGAGAAATGCGGGATAGGAATATGACAAGAGAGTAACCTGTGGTGGAAAAGGAACGAAGAAGTAAAGATAAAAAATTTAACAACGTATGTAAAGGGAAAAACACGAGAAATGTAGTATGTGACTAAAGACATCTCAATTGCCAAATGTACACATATAGAGAAAAGGTATTGAAAAATAAATAGAACATAAAAAGATAACCACATATAAAAAAGAAGAAAATATACAGAATGAGAAAACATTTTTAACATTACCATGAAGTCTCCTTAGATACTTAAATAGTAGCATTTGGGTGTGTCAAGACTCTTTTTCATGTAGAGTACAAAAGTTGACGACCAACCTATTAACAATAATAAGAAAAGAGAGTAAAGTTGCTCCAAGAAAAAGGGAACGATGAAGTGTAGATAAAAAAATATAATCACATATATAAAAGAAAAAGCATAGGACATGAGGGGAAGGGGTAAAGCTACTCCATGGAGTGCACTCCAAGGCCAGCTATTGTCACCATTGAGAGGTCTAGCGAGAACTCCTCTTACCATGTCAAGTTAAGATGCTGATGGTAGGAAAGAGGAGAATCATGAAGCCAATCAGAGTCCAGAGAAGGCAAAAAATTGGCATGAACCAGAGAGAGGTAGGGGAGGGGTCTCACAGGTTGCAGATGTCCTCTTTACTTCACTCTGCAAATCTTCTCTAGAACGGCAACACTGCAACTTTCCATAGAGAGGAGAGCAGTGTTTTCTACATAAACGAGGTGTCATTCTCCAGTGCATACACCAAGCCCATAATGCAGGGCCTATGGTGTTATGCGGGATGCGACGTGTTCTGCAGGAACGGAAGGCTAACGAAGGAAAGTTGCGACCAGGGAGTAACGGCAAGGATAATGGCGGGATGAGAAAACAGGACATTGAAGGAGAAGAACGACAAGCACGAGATGCTAAAGGACATACCTTCCATCAACAAATCTCTAATTGACAATACGAGAAAGCGTTGAAGAAGGTAACACATCACACAACAGCAGAATCTGATCGGATGGTACTATCGGCTGCCATCAGATGTTGGAGATCGACACTGCTAAATGTAAAGGAGAAGATGAAAAAACGGGTACGAGAGAGACATGAGGAATGCCATTGACAGTATATGGAGAGACAGAAGGTTTTTTGGAGAAGGAAACGGCCTCAGCCAAAGGCATGGTAGGCTACGCTTAGTAACGGTAGGGATGGACGGATTTGCGGAGTAACGGGAGATCTGTTGGCAGAAGAACTGGAGGACGAATCGAGCGACTCAATGTTGATTAGACGATCAGGGGGAGATAGGATGAACAAATAGCATTCGCCCGAGCAAACCAACCATGAAGGGGGAGAGAGAGAGAGAGAGAGAGAGAGAGAGAGAGAGAGAGAGAGAGAGAGAGAGAGAGAGCGAGAGAGAGAGAGAGACGGGAGGCGGTAACGGTGAGGAGATGGGGTTGGAGATGGTGTCGAGAGGTGGAGACAGAAATGGCTACAGATACCAGTAGGCACTTGTAACAAAGGTGAAAATTGGATGATTGGACGAGGGGACAACACTTCTGTTCACGTAGTTTAAATAATATATTATAATTTATTTTGAAGGTAATATTTTAGATAGTTTGTGGATTTCATGATTATTTATTTAAAATGTATTAGTTATGTTTGTATTAAAAAGCACTTCGATGTTTTTAATTGAATACAAGAGACATTGGAAATTTAGTGAAAAGTCCAAAAGTAACTACTTTGATGACTTAGTTCACAATATGTTCCATTAAAATATTATGAGATTTAAATTAACTACTTTGATGACATGGTTTGCAATCCAAAGTTTTCTCATTTATTTGACTCTTTCAACTCCCAACATCTTCAATAAAATATGAGAGAGAGAGAGAGAGAATTGCTCAAATGATAACATTTTGTATTGCAAACCAAACATGTATATTTACACGAAGTCAAATAGTATAAGTCAAATGTGCTTTGGTCATTATAATAGAGATTAAAGATAATGTTGTGTAGTGCATTAGGAAGTAGCTAACTCTTACTTTAGTGAATAAAAATGATTAATTAATAAATATAAATAAAGAGATTATCAAAGTAGAGAATTTTAATTAATGTAAAAATATAAAAATATAAAAAATATATATTATAGAAACATCAAAAATCTGAATAGGTATTAAATTAAACAAATGAAAGGGTAGGGATTCAAAATTTGGAAAACTCTAAAAACTTGAAAATCCAAAAATATTGTAAAAATAAAATTTGAAAAGATTGGAAATATGAAAACTAATTAAACACTTGAAAAGTTCAAAAATCCCTGAAGTTTGAAATTCTTAAACGTTAAAAAGTAAGATTCTAAAGATATGTAAAATCTTGACAGTCTAAAAATTGTGAAAGAAAGAATTTTAACCTAACCCAACCAACAAAGTTTTATTATTTATTTTATTATATTTTATATAGAAAAAATATCACAAACAATTTTCATAATGGGATGTTTGTATGCATGATAAATTGGGATTTTATTACAATTTTATATTTTTGTAACAAATTTCTTATAAGAGGTGTTTGACAATCATTACAACTTTATGGTTTCAAAGAGTTTTACTTTATGAACAAAATAAAACAAGTGACACATTTTTTATCTTGTCATCTCTATCTTTCCAAACCTGATAAATATATTTTATTGATTAGCTTACATTGTATTTTGATACAATCTTTTATCGTGAAAATGTACAAAAAATTATTGTGCAACCAAACACCCTACGTGATGTAAGAGCAAAGCTGAATGAATACATGCCAAACAAATTTTTAAATTTTATAATAACGTAATATAATTTATAAATTTTAAAAATAAAACTACACAAATAAACAATCAAGTCGAAAACACTTTATGAATACATATAATTAAGATGCTGTCAAAATTTCATGTTACCCAGGAATCTATTAGAAAAATATTTTGTAATTTATCATCACTATGTCCTAAAACTATTCGATCCTCGTTGATTTCACATTTGTAAAAATATCATGATGTCATATTATATTGTTGAATCTTGTTTGACAACAATAAGTACTAAGCAATAAATAGATTTATCAATAATATTATCATTTTTAGATGCTTTCATTTTTACCTTTATTTAATTTTTTAGTAAATACATATTTAGATATTTTAATTTTATATCATACTTTAATAATGATATAACATTTATATTTACACAAAATACAATTATAATACGAACAAATAAAATAATAGAATGCAATGTTATTTTTATTTTAAAAAATAGATAATATCAACTATTCAATATGCGGTGTTGACAATTATTATATAACAAAATTTGTGAAAAGGGTGATTAACATTGCATTTCTTACATACACAAAATAAGATCGTATAAAGAAATGTAATGATGTGACGATGGTAGTGAATTTTGGTAATAGATATTTCTATTATCATGAAAAGGGTTAACTTATTTTGAATAAATTGAAATTTTGTCCTAATTTTGATTTTTTATAAAAATAAAAATAATTTGATTAATAAAAATATATAATTTATATTAATCTATACAAAAATAAATTAATAAATGTCATATTACTATTCAATCTAATTTAGCATCTTTAGTACGTCGCCCCCCCGGGCGCCGAGTGTTGCCAGCCGAGCGACGCTCGGCTAGCACGCGTTCCTGGCCACTGTGCCATCTGACCAAAAAAAAAATTCACTTTTATTTTTTATTCTTTATATAACAAAATTTTAACTATTTATATATTTATTTATCAATACTATCAACTGATCACGAGTTCACGATAAATGTATTACTATTACATCTAATCTACTATCATTAATATTTACTTTTATTTTGTATTCTTTATATAATAAAATTTTAACTATTTATATAGTTATTTATCACAAACTTAAGATATTATTTACATTCAAAGAAAAGACCACGACGAGTCTATGGTAAATATGGACAATAAAAGATTATTTACGTGAGGTATAATAAAATGGTATACATCATCAATCAATTGAATAGTAATAAATCAAAATTGTGAGAAGAGAGAATGTATCTAGATAATAAAGAAGATTATATACTTGTAGACGAAACAAAGAGTCTCACTTGTAATAGATAATAGATTACATCCATACTATATTTCGAGGCTTATGTCAAGTCCACTCTACGCTGATCGTTCGATCGGTTCGGAATCACGGTAGTGGTTCCGACTTCCGACTCCGTATTTGGTATTTGAATACGCAGAGCTACGTCAGCATAGTTTTTTTTATCAAATCGTGGACCTTCTATCCTGTCCCAACTACTGCCATCTGTCGGTCAACGCCACGTCGAACGGACAGCTCACTCGACTCGACCCGATCCTCACGACTCGCGCCCGGACGCGGTAAAATAGTGAGTCCATGACCGAGTTGGGAAGGACCGAGGCGGGCGACGCCGACGAACACGACTCACCAAGCACGAGAAGTGCTGTCTTAAACTTTCCCGAGGAAGTTTCCTTCCAGTGATAGACGAACACGTGTCAACCACGAGATTCGTTGCTTTCGCACCCCCAAAGAGCCTAAAGGAGGTCGGCCGGTGGTCGCTGGTTAACTGCTGCTGACGCGGACTCCAAAACCGGTCCTCATTTCGGGTGCGGATTTAGATCGGCCGACAAAACCGGGTATCCGTTAAGGACGTGCGACCGACTAAAAGAACCTTCAACTACTTCCGAACCATTCCAGCGGGGTCCGTCGTTCACGCCCCGAAATGGGCCTCCACTATTATTTATATTTTTTTAATTAACGTACAGTTGCTATTGTCACCCCCCTAGAGCCAATTGCTACGTTGCCTCTCTTTCTCACCATGTTTCTGCACCGGTGAGATTCCTTCTCCCACTCCAAGTGCCCACCGCAAGATCGGTGGGTGGTTATCAAGAAGTGGATATAATATTCCACATCATTGTTTTTTTAATAATTTGATTTTCCCCCGAATTGCTTATCAGGCTCGAGCGGGTGTTCCCAGCACGCTACGTGACAATGCGCACGGGGCAAGTGCGTGGGAGCCTATGCAATTAAGAGGAGTAAGGGTGTGCAAACGCACCATTACAGAGTAATTAAAACTTTGGCTAAATGAAAAGTCAACTAAATTTATTTATGAAGTTAAATAGATAAATTTTAATTTATTAATAAGTATAACTTGAATATAGATTCATGTCAACTTGATAAATTCGTAATAACTCGATTAATTATTTGATTGAATATTTATTAATAAAATTAAATTATAAATACTAATAATTATACAGTATCAATTAAATATATAAAATAAAATAAATTTAAATTTAAATAAGGTTTTATAAATATTAAAATTTATATTTTTTATAAGTAATTTTATATTGATTATGAATTCGAAAATTAAATTTGAGTCTATCTATTGAGATTCTAACTTGATACAATTAGGTAACAAAAGAAACTTTGTTGAACCCTAAGAGCACTATACGTTTAGACTCTTTGCAGAAAATTTGTCACTAAATTAGGGATGAGTATTATTTGATTCAAATCAAATAATCAAATTGATCTGAAAACTTCGGTTTGGTTTGGTTTGGGTTGGAGACTTAGGGTAAATGATTTGTCAAACTGAACTGAACCGCTTAAACACGATTTAGTCTGATTTGTCTTCACGTGTAAACCGAACCAACCTGTTAGACTGAACCAACCCGCTAAAGATATTGAGATGGATCAAATTTAGTTAAATTTATGTGTTTGTGATAAATTTAAATATGTTATGTACTTATTTAGTTTGATGTCCATGTTTGGAAGAGATTTAAACATATTTTGTTTGATCCAATTTGAACTTAGTTTTTAAAAAAAGTTATATTCACAAATTATTTAGGAATAATTCTATTTAAAATTAGAAAAGATTCATTAAATAAAGTAGAACATGCTCATTAAAAGTCCAAATCTAAGTCTAAATCAAATCTAGTTCGATTTGTAAAATTTACGATTTAATTTGATTTGATTCGATTTCAAGGCTCAATTCTACTTAATTTAGTTTCCTAACAAACTTAATAAGCCAAATCAGATCAGACCATGCCCTTCCCACGTGTGCTCCGTAGTTAGTTGGACACGTACGGTTTACGTGCAAATCGCATCACACGGAATGGAGAGATGGGGGCCGCCAGTTAGTTTATGTAACGTGCACAACGACGGCCAAGAGCGTTGCCGGCTGTCCGCTACCCGCTCGCCCGGTCGGCACCCGTAATGGTATGCTCGCCCGCGCGCTCTCTCTCCCCGTCCGCGACGACGACGGCGCCGCGGAAGCACGCCGGCAGAGTCCGAAGCGCAGCATTGCCCCCCATGTACCGCCCGAGATGGAGGTGATCGGCGTCCACGGCCGCACCGTCCGCGTGGCTTTCCACCGACGGCGCCACCATGGCCGGCGCGTGATCCCGGGGCTCTCCGCCGCCACCGCCATCTCTTCTGCCGCCGTCCTCCTCATCGTCCTCCTCGCACTACTCTCCCTGCTCGCTCCGCCGCTGCCGGAACAACACACCTTCCCTGATCCCCGGGGGCACGTCCGCAGCCGCCGCCGCCACTCCTCTTCCATTCCGGTAAGGAGGGTCCCCCTTTGCTGTCTTCTGGACTTTCGACGGCTAAGTTTCGTGCCATCCTCCGTTCTCATTTTGCCTGTGATTTAGCGCCGTGAACTAAGCAGACAGGCGTTCCTCCGCTCTGTCTGCTTGAGTCGGCTGCCCGTACCGATTAAATATTATAAATATGATATTCTCCCAATTTGTATTGAATGCGGACAATGTCTGATTCGAAATTTTAATTAAGTTTTATTTCATTACTATATTTAATACTATATAAATATTTTTTTCCATATCAGAAAATATTTAAGTAACGAAAAGATTTGTTCAAAACGGAACTTGAATAAAACTGAGCATGTATTTCTCTGTCCGCTTCCGTTAAACAATTTATCAACATATCTCGTAATTAGATATTATCCGTGTAAACAAATACAAATCCGGAGCCGTTTACAGCCCTACCGTGATTTGTAAGTTTATTTGTTCCTTGTCAGATCCAAGGTCGGAACGGGATAGAGAGGAGCTTGTTGGAGGAGGAGATTTTCCAAGTGCCGGTTCGTATCTACATTAAAAGTCTCTTCCTTCTATTCGGATGTCCAAATTGGGCGGGGTAAAGGGTGGGGGTTGATATGGATTATGGTTCCTGCTTTCATGTCTGTCTTTGCGGTAATCGCTTTTATATTTGGGTCTGCAGAAGGCTGGTTGGAGCTTCGACGTTCACGATCTCTGGAGATCGAATCTTTCCGAGCATTACCATGGATGCAGCAATGCGAGCAGCAAGTTTGCTGGTCGGTTACATGAGTTTTTATTTTGTACGTATGGCTACATAAATAAGCAGTTTTGTCAACCGGTTTGAAATTATTTTCTGGGTGTTCACCTTTCAACAGCAGAGGCATCCGCGCATCCAAATAGGTATTTGATGATCGCAACAAGTGGTGGCTTAAATCAACAGAGGACAGGGGTAAGATTCAGTCATGTTTTTCAGTGGAATTTTTTTATCTGAGTAACACTTCTCTATTTGAGAAGAGATCACCTTTGTCTGATATGTTGGAAGGTTGTCGCTCTAATTTATACTCAAGAAAGTGAGGTCCACAAATATTAGCATTAGTGTATTTTATTTGATGTACTTGTGTACCCCATCATTGTGAGTCTATATGTTGATATGATCTCTCTCTCTCTCCAGTATGGGATTTATGATGTCTTATTGATATGATGAGCTACTGCGTTTACAAGCGTAGAATAAGTAGCTATTCATCAGAATCCTGTTAAATTCGGCATTGCTGATTCCTCAAGGAATTCCAGTGTGCCTAGTCGGTTTTATTATGAAATATGAACATGGAGATACCTATTTAATTGAGTGCCATTGTCGGATAACTTTCAATGTATTTATAACACCTATAAACAGATAAGCAATTTACCTAAGCTGTAGGTTTCCTTAATACCCTGTAAAATATGCAAACATGAAATTTGTTCTTTTAATGATGTAGATACATGACCATTGACAAGTGGAGGCCTTTGATTGTGGATCCACAAATTTCTTGTAGGATAAATACCGGGAGTCATTAAGCAGACAAAGTAAAGGAAAAAAAACATCCGTGTACTTTAGAATGTTTGTTGCTCATATTTGTTTATATTATGGAACATGAAAATCAACATCGGACTATATATCTACATTTTGGACTTGAATGGTCTTAATGACTCGTCATGAATATTTTACTTGCAAAATTATGTACTCACCTTATTTGTCTAAATTACCCTCAAGCGCAGGTTTATCATTTCATGTTTCACGTACTCACCTGAATGGAGAAAACTCTGCACGTCTACAAGACTAATGGGATGTTTGGTTTCATGTTAATTTAAGTTTTTTCTACAATTTTATGTTTTTGAAATAAAATTTGTTAAAAGATGTGTTTAGCATCTATGACAATTTTATGTTATTAAAATGATTTCTTTCTTAGACAAATTAACTTGTGGTCTGCACTTTGTTTGATCATTATGGTAGTTATTTTTTTTGTTATTACATCTTTCCAAACATGACAACTTTTTTTGTCATTGGTTAGTCCATTTTTTATTTTAATATAACTTTTTATCATGAAATTGTACAAAAATTATTGTACAACCAAACACCTCATAAACATAGCTAGATGCAAGCAATGTATAGCACCATTTCAAAATATATGCAATATTAAAAAGATAAAATACTTTTTCTTCTCACTTTTTGAAGATTGCGTTAATTGAATCAATCCTTATCTTTGAAGGTCTAAACAGTAGGCATACAGAAATAACATGCTAATCTTGGGTGTTTGTGTTTGATAGTTGTAAATTCAAATACATTTAGGTCTCTATTGGAAAGTTATTTCAATTTTTTTAATAAGGGCTTAACTCAAATTTTCGTAATTAATGGAGATTGAAACACAAATACATAACAGTATTAAACATATCACTATTAATTTTGAAAATGACCTTGATATAAATCATAAGAGATGTTTGATTATTAATATTAATTTTAAAATTTGTACTTCAAACAAAGTGCAATATGTAATATATATGCCCATATATCAATTTTGACATTGATACTTTATCTTTTATAAATATTGATAATAAAATTGATATAGTATCAATTTTTATACTCATCCAAATATGGCAATAGATACATATAGGGGGTATTTTTCATTTTATATGTTTTTAGCTAGTGGGCAGTTACTATATTACCTTTATCACATAGGAATCTTGAAAATTCTACAATAGAAACTAGAGCTCCAATTATTTTTTTCTTTACTCAATTTTCTTAACTTAAAAAGGTAACTATTGAAAGGTAGTGCTGATAATGATATGGAGAGATGGTCCTGGTAGCTTGAAAAGTAAAGCAGTTTCTTCAAGTCTGTAGTGACAATTATGCTATGAATTATATGTACATCACATATTAATTGAAAGGAACTAAGTGTCACTCTACTTCTAAGACAGCTTATTATTTCTCACCATTGTTGTATCTTCATCACTACATGCATATAGTAAACATTTAGATGTTTGATGGCAATGGCTGATATGTTCAACAAAGTTGAGTCAAGTGGCTTCATCTTATGAGGTAGGGGCACATCCAAGTTCTAAAAGGGTATATCTTTGAATTTCATGGGAGCACAGATGCAAGGAAACTACTCTTAGAGTGGGGCTCCATGTAAAATACAAGTGACCTATCAGAAACAAGGAGTTCGAGGGAGAAATGTTGTAGAATTTAGAAAAATATTAGAATTATATTATATAAAGAGTACTTTTGAAAATTAAAAAACATATTGCATGGTTACAAAATCAATACAATAAGACATTAGAATATTTTTTAGCTATATTCAATAAATAGATTTGTAACGTGTAAGCACATACTACAATAAGTATTTGACATGTGGAAGTGCATATGTACACACACTACAAAAGCACAATGATTTCATGAAGGCTATTTTTGATATTTTATTTTATTAGTTTGGATATTTATGGCCAAATTGGTAAATATGGCTATAAGTAGTTCAACCTAATCTCATATAAAAAGATCATATGCGAGTCTCTTACTTGAATATTTGAAAACATTTTGATTTTTCCTTTAGGTTTTTTGAAATATTGTATATTAAAATATTGCTTAACATGGAGAGGAAGTAGAATTATCTTTTATTTATCTTCATGCTTTCTGAAATAAGATAGATTATATATTTTTTAACATGAAGGATGAAACAGATGAAGAACTATCTCTGTATGGCTTCCTTTATAGCATTTCCAGATTAAAGTGCTATGTTCATAAGCAACATTCTCTTGGCTTTTATGGATATTTAAGATATTGGAAAATTATGTGTTATAAGGCTGAACTTTATAGTTTTTGGATGAAAATATTGTGCAAACAAGAATATATAGTTCTTGCAACTGATAAGATTTTTGTGTTGTTTATTCCTATCCAGATAATCGATGCAGTAGTGGCAGCTCGCATTTTGAATGCCACACTAGTTGTCCCTAGACTAGACCAAAAGTCTTTTTGGAAGGATGCTAGGTTTGTTTCAATGTTTTTTTCATTTTCATTAGCTTTTCTAAATATTTTACTATGCTCATAAACATTGGTTATTACATGGACTTTATAGAGGCATGTTCTCCTGCACCATACAATGATTATGAGTGTGAAAAGAAGATATGGTTTTTGTGATATTTCTATCAATTTTGGTTGCAGAGAATATCTACTTTATCAAGCTTGTTTTATGCTCTTGAAATTAGTGTGTTTGTGTCGATGCAGTGATTTCTCAGAAATATTTGATGTGGATTGGTTTATTTCATCGCTTTCAAAAGACATCAGAATCATAAAGCAACTTCCGATAAGAGGTGAAAAAGCATTTGTCTCTCCTTATAGTATGCGCGTCCCAAGGAAGTGCTCTCCAAATTGCTACCAAAAGCATGTCCTACCGGTACTAGTGAAAAGACATGTAAGCTTTCGGTTCCCAAGTGTTGTATGTTATTCTTATTTACTTTCTTAAATGTATCCCAAAAGAAAAAAAAAGTTATACAACATCATAACATATTCAGTTCTATTATGCAAAGGTGGTATTCAGTTATGGAGAAAGAAAACTCATTCAACAATTCTACATTTGTTTGGAAAGGCATTTCTACATTTTAAATATCCAGGGGTGATGTGAGATCAAGTTATTTCTATAATTTCTTTATTTTAAAATAGGAGGTTAAGTATAGTTTGTTGAATAGAAGAAATGTAATGATATCCTTTGATGTATCTACTTGTGGACATCGTAAGTCAAATGCTAACTTATATCCAAATATGTTGCATTTTAACATGGATAAACAATAAAATTTCTATATATATATTTGTTACCTAAGAAGTGACCATTTAATGAAATGCCTAATAATAGAAATTGTTTCATAACAACATATTTTTTTTTGTCTTAACAGGTTGTTCAACTCACAAAGTTTGACTATAGGCTCTCTAACAAGTTGGAGACAGATCTACAGAAGTTGAGATGTAGAGTAAATTATCATGCATTAAAGTTTACAGATTCTATATGTAAAATGGGTGACACATTGATCCAGAGAATGAAGATGAAATCCAAGCATTTCATAGCTCTTCACTTAAGGCAAGCATTCTCAATTAATTTTATTATTATGGGACTATTACATGCTATTTATCTCTTGAAAGTGCATCAAATGTTTATAAGTAACTTACTGCATGAGGAAGTTCAAATGGAAAGCTGACCCATTGATGAAACAATGTATTTCCTTTGACAGATTTGAACCTGATATGCTTGCATTCTCTGGGTGTTACTATGGAGGTGGAGATAAAGAAAAAAGAGAACTTGGTGCAATAAGAAAAAGGTGGAAAACTTTACATGTAAGATAAGTTACCTAATTTTGAGAGAACATAAGTCCCTTTAAGTTTTATTTTTAGTTTTATATGCTTGGTGTCTTCATCTAGCTCTAAAGTTTTTTGAATGGAGAATGATTGGTCTTCTAGACAAAAGATATGATTTTATTTAGTGAAAAAACTTATTGTGGGTATATTTTTGAAATTATAGACTATTTTTTGACATTCTCCAACATTGCTGTAGAATAACAACCCAGAAAAGGAAAGGAGACATGGTAAATGTCCACTGTCTCCTGAAGAAGTTGGTCTTATGTTACGCTCTCTGGGCTTTGGTAGTGATGTTCATCTCTATGTGGCATCTGGTGAAATATATGGAGGTGAAGAGACATTGGCCCCCTTGAGGGCACTCTTTCCTAATTTCCACTCAAAAGACACACTAGCAAGCAAGGAGGAGCTGGCACCATTCAAAGCATTTTCATCTCGGATGGCTGCTCTTGATTTCATTGTTTGTGATGGGAGTGATGTCTTTGTTACGAACAACAATGGCAATATGGCTAGAATCTTAGCTGGTAGAAGGTACCTTTCTTCGCTGTCCTTGTTTCTTGGTTGTATACGGCATCTTATTTATATACTTGATAGATTCATCTTTTTTGTAGGAGATATTTTGGCCATAAGAGGACAATTCGGCCAAATGCTAAGAAACTTCATGTTCTGTTCATGAGCCGAGATAACATGACTTGGGAGACATTTGCTTCCAAGGTTCATAAATCTCAGAGAGGTTTTATGGGTGAGCCTAATGAGGTAAAACTTGGGCAAGGTGAATTTCATGAAAACCCATTAGCATGTATATGTGAAAATTCTGGTGCTAAGATGACACACCCCAATTTTGAAAGACAAAACACAAGTAGCAGACAGAGGCTTAATCATAATGACAAGCAACAAGCAAATGGGTATCTCACAGATGAAGAACTTGAGTCATACGGTAAAAACAATGACAATAATTCTATGGGGAAGAGGCCATCAGATGAAGCAGAGTTAGATTATGATCTATTCATCAACCATGAGGACTTAAACTTTGAAGAAAGATTCTCTGATTAGGATGTCCCTGATTGGTTGACTAGTTTTTACTCCTAGCCTATTCTTTTGCACACCTTTTACATCATTCTTCAGATTCCTTCAGATAATTATTTCTAAAGTAATCTCTTGTAAATAGATCCATAATGATGAAATTGTACATCTTGGCATTTTATTTTGCTTACAATTGAAGAGAATACACAGAAGATACCTCTTGTACATTTTCCTTTTCTATTTTTCTATCCTTGAAAATGAATTATATTTGAGTAGATGTATCAAGGTTTGTTATTCCTTCATATTGTAAATTTGGTTGCATGCAGCGGCTAAAGGCCACGATGTCTTTCTTGACAAAACCTCTTAATTGTTGTCTTTGTGCTATTATGTTGAGTGCGACAAAGCCATTCAAAAAGTAAGAAGGAGCATAGAAAACCATTTGATTTTATATTAATCATGAGCTTGGAAATCTGAATTTATCGAGCATAGTCTAAAGAGATAAAGATGATGACCTAAAGATCATAGAATTATTCAATAATATGCAACTTTTTACAAATATTTTGTGTGATGTGTATTGGTTACATCAACTGATTGGCCCAACAACTTTAATGATGTAGCCTTTTGATGAAGTTTTACCTACTTTGGTATTACTTCCTATCGAGAACATTTAATTTTAGAACTATTTTCAACCTATCATCTGAAATATGTTTTAATACTTAATAGAGTTGTTAGCATTTCAATAGTTCAGTTGTTTAACATATTCTTGTACCAAGATATTACAATCAGTCGTCTTTATAGGCTTATCTTCCCCACCAAACCTATGACACATCAAATGTAAAATACCTAGGCAAATGAAGCCTTCAATAATGTCATCCTTTTGATACCATATGTCATAACTAACTAGTCCGCTAGTCATGCTAATTGTTTCTTTTAAGGAAGGTCATCTCACCTTAAACTTACTCCCAACCATGCACACTTGATTTTTGAATTTATTATCCTATCAACATTTGGAAAATAATTAATTGGCATTATCAATAATCTTCTAAATTTATCTCTTGACCCAATGTAAAAACATTATGTTTTTATCTTTTGAAAATCATTGGATGGTCCAAGACATTGGAGCATGGTTGACAAAAGATCCACTGAGCTAATTTCTTTAATATAAGTTTTGCTTCTTTAACCCTTTCATTTTAACTCCACTTTTGAATAGAGCCAAGAGGAGACTACATAAGATGACCCTTTGGCCTGTTTGTCACCTTTTCATGTGAGGATTGGAAGCTTTTGATCTTTATGACAAACAAATTTTTATGTTTCTTTCTAAGATTAATTTTGTATTGTCAAACATTGACATCTTGTTATAAAATCTGATTTGGTTTACTATACTAAAATTACCCATCTTTAATGATGCCATGATTTGTACTTCAAGGATGCCACACCCAGGAACGACATCCGCAACGGAATATATGTTCGACAACATAACTTGTGAAAACAACCCATCATAATATATCAGTTAATATAGCATGTAACAAATTATCAACGATTACATTGGATCTTAGAACAACTATAATACTTGTTGATCTTTCAATAAACTTTCCAAATTCCTATCTACCATGCTTCTCTTGCACTAACTTTGTTTACCTAAAATTTTTTAAAATAACTAGGTTGAGTCACATAAGACTAACTAGATGCTAACACTTCTCATGCCAATCAGATAGATGCAAGCATACAAAGATAAATATTATATAAGTAGATCTTCATCGTCACATTGTACATATCAAGTCAAAACTAAGTTCTATTACATGTTAGAACCAGTTTCATTAGGCATGTATCAATCATATTCAATAAGCACGTACCAAGTATTAAGAAGTTACCCATGTATGCAAAAGACATATAACGAGCAAGTATCAAGTTGGCCATGAGCATGTGTAATAATGCTTTGGGCAACTCTAGCAATGAGCATGGGTAATCATGCCTTGGGCAAGCATCAAATCATATATACCATGAGCATAGTGTAAGGAATCTTTTTATAAAATTTGGTGTAATGGAAGTGACCAATCCTATGACTTTATTTTGATATTGTCTCAATCAAAATCAAACAATGAAAATTAAAAATAGATCAAAGTGGGTTCGAATATAAATAATAGAGATTCATATAATCCCTTGGAGAGTAGGAATAAGAACTCAAGCTCTTAATACTATTTAAATGCATAGTCTTTAGCGATATCCACATAAACTTCATTCATAGTATGTTATTCCTTCTCTCCAGGTTAAAACCTCTTCCCAAATGGAGCATCATCAACCATGGACACCTTCTAGAGAAAGGAGGTAGGTAGGTGGCTGAGGTTGTAGTTCTCATCATGTAATCCCTTGGAGAGGAAGAAGAAGAACTTCTCAAGCTCTTAATACTATTCAAATGTCTAGTCTTTAGCGATATCCACATGAACTTCATCCATGATAGGTTATTCCTTCTCTCCAGGCTCAAAACTCTTCCTGAATGGAGCACCATCAGCCATGGACGCCTTTTAAAGAAAGGAGGTAGGTAGGTGGTTGAGGATATGGTTCTCACCTTAGGCTTGATAGGGTTTCGTTAGAACTATTAGTATTTATTGAGAATTTAAATTTTTTTAAAAAATTTAAAATTTTCATACATTAACTTTTGCCCTTGTACTTATGGATAAGACCTTATGTGTGACCTACTAGACCCAATAGCCTATTTGATTAAGGCCTAATTAAAATAGAACAATTATATTAAATTAAATTTATTATCTAAAAACAAATTAATTGACCTACTAATCATGAAAGATACATACCACATCCTATTATAGGTATGCCAAATTGGCTTAATTTGAAGCTTAAGACCCTTATCCTATTGACAGCATCCCTTATTGGACCATTAAAAATCAAACTGAACCACCCTTTTGGACTAGCCAAGGAGGCTATTGGGTAATTTGATGACAAGTTACTGATCTCTAAATGAACCCGTGTTTGTCAAATGAGGGCCATTGTGTCATGTCTTTTCTTTATCGTCGACAGGTCATTTCCAACCTTCTGCTTACCATTAGGGTTTGTCCTATCCCTTTTGGACTAATCAATCAACACAGAACCCCACTAGGTGCCTTTGGGTCATTTGGTCATTAAGTTCGATCTTTCCAGTCACCACTGGGCCTTTCTAAATTTTTTGGGTTCCTCTTGACATTGCTGATCATTAACTCGAGTAGTACAAGTTTCCACTGACTATTTCCAAAATTTTCAAGTTCCTCTTGACGTCGCTAATCGTCAACCGGAGTAGTATAGTTTACCACGAAGTTTTTTGGTGATTCTGAGTTTTTTGATTCACCCCCAGCTCTTTCAAGCATCATTTTGAGTCTTCCAGGTCACCCTCAACTTTTCCTGTTGTCAACTTGAGCTGTATAGGTTTCCATCAGTTATTTCGATCGTTCCAAGATTTTTTTTGGTTATTCCCGATTTTTTGATGATCATTCTCAGTTTCTATGTCACTTTCAACTTTTCTGATCATTCCAAGTTTTTAAGTCACACCCAACTTTTTCAATTGTCGTTCCAAGTTCTTTCAATTTGTTTTTCATTTTTGATCGATACCATGTCTTTTTAGATCATCGCCCAGCCCTTTGGCTACACTAGAAGGAAAAACTGAAAGTTAAAGTCCCATACGAAAGTCTCGGGATGTTTATCAACTGTTTTACTAATTTAGGGAGTTGTGTTTGTAAGTCTTCTTTCATACTCAACAAATGGGAGTCAAAACAGACATCCTATTTGCAAGATACAGCACGCAAATCGTAGGCGTGCAGGAGAGAGAACTAAGAGCACCCCCAACTTGAGGGCGTGGCCATTGTGCCCTAAACCTGAGGGTGCAGTATGTGTACCCCTGATCTTAGGGCATGGGGTGTGTGCCCTCGAACCAGGGGCACATCTAATTTCGGAAATTTGATTTCTTGTTCCATTTTCTAACTTTCCAAACCCATTTTGGAAGGTTTCCTTCTTAAAAAATGCTCATTTTGACCACACCCCTGAGTCAGGGGCACATCCATTTTGGAAATCCAAATTTAAAAAGATTCTAGAATCTTCTAGGCAAAAAACTACAGCTACAGGCCAAACGCGCCCTCAAGGTGGGACGTGTCCACCTCATCTCAAGGTGAGGGCGTGGTATGTGTGCCCCAATTTGGGGGCACACACCCGATGCCCTGATCTGGGGGCACATCCAAATTCTTTTTCACTTTTGCACTAGTCCAGCTTTTCCTATAAATTCGGGGCCATTCTTAATGAATGGAGGTTACTCCCCTCGTCCTCCAGCCACCCTAGACTCGTCCCAACCTCCCCAAGTCATTCTCTCTTTGTCTTGGTGCCCAAATATCATCTCAAAGTGAGAGAGAAGTTGATATATGCTCCGTCGTGTTGTTTTGTTGATCATTTGCTTCCATAATTTTTCCTGAGCATTTTCCAACCTTGCCTTCTTCAACAAAAAGGATCAATTTCAACATCTCCATGGCTCATGCTACTTCTACATCATCGCTGCGCAGATAGATCTAGAGTCTTCTACCATCACATTATTAGTCAATTTACATTTACTTCCCAGTGGATTCAGCTCATATAGTCTTTATACAAACTAATCCCTAGTAAATTATATTTTATTTTCAGCAAGAATCATTCAATTATGACATCTGTGGTGCCCATAGCACATCCTGCATCGATATCGTGCCAGTGATTTCCAGATCTTCACTTTCTAGCATCAGAGTTATTAGGTAAATTTCAACCCTTTCATAGAGGATTTAAGAAACTTGTCTTCATCCTAAATCACCCTTCATGAGATATATTTATTTTAAAATAAATGGGAACCCATTCTGACTTTTGTGTTGCTTATGGCGGTTTCTGCACCAAGGTCGCGCCGCCAGGTTGTATACCAGATTATGCTTTTCCCGACATCCCTTCTATTTTTAAATTTTTTACAGGATCTATGGATATCTACTGAATAAGTCTTCAATAAAAATAATCTTTCTCTCTGAGGTCTCCTTTCATTGAAACAAACAATACTCAATTCTGACATCGGGACTATCCGTAGAGATCTCTACACCAAAGTTGTGTTGGATTGAATTGACTACCCTGCGTCCACCTGTGTGTAGGTCAACTAGATCGGTCATTTTCTACCCATTTCAGCTCCAATTTGAGCTGTTCAAGTTTTTACTTCTTCCTCATTCATCCATAATCATTTATAAATTAATTTTATTTAGTATTTTATTATTTCATATATTATAAAAATCAACAAAAGTGGTTAGGGTTAACTACAAAATCGGTGAGTTCTATTTCGATTGCCATTTTTATATAACTTTTTTTATAGTTACTACACTTTACTAAGTCATGATCCTTCTTTCATTTGTTTTATTTTCTTCTAGTTTCAAAAGCACATCAAGAAAGTAGTGGTTAAGTGCTTTTCTTCATTGACCGACCAACAAAGGAGAAGGTTGAACCTGAATACTCATTTCCCACACTATGGTACACGGTCATCGTTACACACTTTGTATTTTATTTAATTTAAATTGGATCCAAGGCCACCTTTTCTCACTTCTATTTCATCCCCTCTCTTATTTTTGGTTCTTTTTATTTTATTTTTCTTATTCTCTCCCACATAACCCTAACCATCTCTCTGATGCCTAAGTGGCGCCGAGGGTTAAAAGTTTGAGAATCAATGTGAGTGTGGGTTGAGGTGAGAATTTCCCCTTACTTCACCCTTCTAGGTTGCTAACCCAAAACCCATTTTTGGAGTTGAAAGATTTTTGGTGACGACAGTGGGATAACCATTGTCCTTAACTGTTCTTGATTGATATTCTAGTGCAACTAGTTTTTTTTCCTCCTAGTTTTCACGTGAACCAACCTCTGTTTGGGCATTTTTAGTTTGTTTATGTCCATTATCTTGCTAATTTTATTCCATTCTTAGGTTAGTCACTGTGTGGCCCTTTTCTAGTTTTCAGTTATTGTCCATTCATTTCCTGTGCAAACCACTCTAGTTGATAATTGCTTGTTTAGTTAAATTGTCTTGTTTGCTCTATTGATTTCATAATTGTGTTCAATTTGATTTGTTTTCATATCATTCATATTCTATGTTTGCATAAGTTTATTGCTCCTCTTCCCCTTTCTCTTCATTTGCATTATATTTTCATTGGGTATCAGACTTGTTCCAATCCAATCCGTAGGACATTTAAGGCGGAGGCTCTCTCTGAACACACCTTCATCTTCCAAACATCTTCTTGGTGGATTCCGACCTCTCTTCTGGGATATTCTTTCTTAGTTAATTTGGTTTGTTTCTATCAAGGCCTCCATAAGTCCCCATCCCTAGAGTATTTTTATTTGTACAATTGGGCTAGTTGTACCATTCATCTTAAGACTCGAAGAACCCAAGTACCCATTCATTGGGTTTGTGAGAACCTTAGGTCTTTGGATATCAGAGCAACAAGAATCAAACCCATTGGTGTCAAGTGAACAATTGCTAACAATCTATCTATTCTAAGGTTTAAACAAACCAATTGCATAATCATTTAGGAGTCTTTGCACAACTTGTCTGTCAACAACAATTGAAAACAACGAAGACCTTTAAAATACAAAAGGAAAAAACATCTCTCTAATTTTGTGTTCAACTTGTTTGCCAAATCAAAACTTAAAACAACAAAAATTTAAAAACACCAAAGTAACAAAAAATTCTTTATAATTTTGTGTTCAACTTACTTACCATGAAAAAGTGAAAACAACCAAAACCAAGGCAACAAAAAATACCCTTGTTCTTTATTCATCTACTCTTTGGAAATGTTTGACAAGATGCCCACAATGTCAATGTTTGAAAGACATGTTGTGATGTTAGATAATATGAGATGCAGGATCCACATGTGGCTCGAGCTGAGAGCAAAGTTTGCAATGTCTTTGAACCTGGAGCACAATGAGAAATTGACCATGATTTTCTTCTCTCTATGTTGGATAAATCTTTGAAGGACTCAACCTTGATCCCATCTTAACTTCAAACTTCCGGGCTATGGCTTGTGGCAATAAGGTAGTTGACCCTACCCCCATTGAAGTGGGTCAGATTGCTACCACCTCTCCTCGTCCTCAGCCACGCTGGTTGATTATCACCTCGAATGGGCATTCTCACCCCACTGTAGGTGTTCATCAGCCATATTGCTTGCCAGGCCATGCTCTTCACTTGGCCCCATCACTAGTTCAACCTCCTAGTTATGCTGCTTTACCGTCAACATCAACTCACCCTACATTGGCATCTAGGCCCTACCACTTGGCCCAAACACACTCTACTGATCCAGCTTTGATGAGTATGATCACTCAGATGAGTGTATAATAAAAGGAGTTAAAGCAGAAATGGGATGCCAAGGCTACATCAGAGGTTTTCATCCCTTCTTTCTAGAACCTTCATCTTTCCCATGCCCAGATGCTAGTCTTCCAGTGTTACAATGGCACCAGTAACCCATTCTTTCATAGGAAGAGCCTTCTCTATGATTCATCTTCTTGAAAGAATGACAACAAAGCCCTCACATTTCTCTTCAAATACTCTTTAGAAGGGTCGGCCCTGGGGTGGATCTACTCACTCGACTCCACGAAAGTGAGCAACTTCAATATTGTCAAGACTAAGTTTCTGCAGTGGTATCGATATCATGTAGAGCCCACTTACTCTATCACTGACTTGATTGCTTGGAAGATGAAAGAAGATGAGGATTTTATGCAATATGCTTATAGGTAAAGGTCAATGGTAGATAAGCCTAAAGATAAAATCTCAGAACTAGAGCAAGTCAAGATGATCATTGTCAATGCTACACCAGCTCTAAGAAATGCATTGGTATTATATTATCCTAAAACCATGCATGAGTTATATGATGGGGCAAAGTACATTCAAACTCAACTTAAGGATACATTGATCATGGATTCATCCTACAAAACTGAGGATGTTAGTGTGGTAGGAAACCCTATAGGGAATCATCAGTATCAACATAGTAACTCTCGACAACATAGGGTTGTCCCTCAACAAATCAATCATTTCCAATCTTACCCTCAACAAACTCATATTCCTCACCCTATCACACAACCCATGGCCCCTCAACTGGTTAAACAACTTATGACTCCTCAACAACTTCCACAACCGGTTGTACATAATCAAGTTCTTCCAATCATTCGTACACCTATCCTAATACCAGAACTATTCCCTCTTGTCCATCATCATGACACATCAATATCAACAATGAGCAAACCAATCCTATGCATAATCAGTTTACAGGAGAATTCTGAATTTGAATTGATGTGATTCTTTCAACTCTCAACCGGCCCCTCCTATCCTTCCAGAATTCCTTATACTAGGCATGCCCTCTGCCCTAGAACAACTTTAGGAGAAGTCTATTATTGAGAGTTTAGATAAGGAAATCGCAAGTGAATTTGATTGTCAATATGATAAAGGACTAGGCAAAGATTTACAAGGGGTAGCTCAACCGGTGCAATCATTGGAATTAGTCCCTGAAGTGAGAATTGATCTTCAAGAATTAATCGCTAAATTAAAAAATGATGAGATAGAATTGGTCAGTGAAATGGGGAATAAATCATTATCTTAAGGCCTCCATAACCATGGGCCAAAATCGACGCTTCAACATTTGAAAGAATTGGGGTCATCACCGAAGCATTCAATTGAAAAGCTCAAGAGAAAAGAGGAACTTGGCCATGAACAGGCAAGGATTCATAGGCATTGATCAACCATTACAATCATCAAAATTGATCCCTGAAGTTGGTCAAACTGAATTGACCCCTGAACTAGAAAGTAAGGAGACAAAATTGGTTAGCAAAATGGGGAACTAATCTACAAACTTTTAAAGGACATAAACCTCAGCAAAGGGATGTCAAGATCCCTCCACCTAGGTAGGCAAATTTCTTAGTATCAATTTTAAGGCCACGACTCTTTGTCCATTCTCCTTGTAAGCAACAATCGGGCCCATGGGCCCACAATTAATCAATTTTAGGGCCACGACCCTTATATTATTCTCTATGTAGAAAACAATCAAGTCCATGGGCCACATTCCATCAATCCTAGGGCCACCACCCTTGCTTCATTCTTGTCACAATCATCTATCGGGCCTATGGTTCATAATCTTTCAATCTCATAGCCCACACTCCATCTCTTTTAAGCGAGCCCTTATTCTCCTTTTCATCAATCAGACCCTCGTGCCCCTTTCATTCAATTGGACTTGCATGCCCTCTTTATTCAACCGACCCATATGCCCCTTTCCACCACTAGGCCCATATGCCCCTTTCCATCAACTAGGTCTATGTGCCCCTTTTCATCAACTAGGCCCATGTGCTCCCTTTCCTCAATCGGGTCCATGTGCCCCTTTTATCTAATAGGACCCATGTGCCCCTTTTATTAAACTTGGCCCACATGCCCCCAATTTTCTGAAATCGGGCCCCTGTGCCCACATTTCTCCACAATTGGGCCTGCATGCCCACAATTCACCTCAATTGGGCTCGCATTTCAATGTTTCTCCATAATCAGGCTCATGTGCCCAAATTTTTTCACAACTGGGCCCACATGCCCACATTCCTTCGCAACAGGGCCCACATGCCCATCCTCCTTCAATTTCAAGCCCACGAGCCAACCTCCCATCAATCTCGAGCCCACATGCCCACACTCCATCAACTTTTGGCTCACACACCAATATCCTTCAATGGCACCCATGAGCTTATCATCAATCTTCAAAATCTCAATCATGCTCCCAATATCCTAAATCGGACCCACATGCTCACTCCTTTCGTTGGGTCCCTCAAGCTCAATCATCAATTAGGCTCTCAAGCCCATCACCATCAATCGGGCCCTCATGCCCATCACCTTCAATCAGGCTCTCACTTCCATCACCATCAATCGGGCCCTCTTGTCTATCACCTTCAATCAAGCTCTCATTTCCAGCACCATTAATTGAGCCCTCACGTTATTAAATGAGTCTGCATGTGCCTCCTCTCGCTTTATACAATCTGGTTGTACATTCTACCTCCTCCCATATTCTTATTATGATATATACATGTGTGGGTTTGTGTACCCTTAAGTCACTTGTAATAGTTAGAAGCCGATTTGTGGAAGATTGGAAAGCATGACCACTAGGAGAAGCACCCTTCTAAAGTGGGAGCATGCCAGTTCAAGCTTTTGAAGCAGGGATTTGCACCTATAGGGATGCCTTAGGTGTATGCTTAAGGTTAAGTTCATGATCACCTGTGTATTAATGCATATTTGATATATGGTTGTATGCTACAGGTTATACCTTAAATATATGATATTCAAAAAATATATTATTTTTTATATGTAGTACCTATACTGATGAGACTAAAATAAAAATGCCTCTTCATTCTAATTAGGTCAATAAATTTTAGACATTAAGAATGACTTATGTAGTGTTCCATTGTTATGGTTTTGATGAGCCAATTTTAGATTAGATGGGTTTGTTATGTTATCACAAGGCCCATTTAGCAAGGGATTGGTGGTCATAGCCAAGGCATTAGCTGAACTTTAAGGTGGACTATTTGCATGGCTTTGTTGTGCTACCACAAGGGCAGTGTGAAGAATCCATTCTCATAACGTAATAAACATGTTTGACCTAACTAGAGAATATGGTTTATTGTGCACCACAAGATCATAACTCTAGAGACTAAATGACTAAGAGTTCCAAGAGTTGTAACTGGCAATAGTTGTCTAGCTATTAAGTATGTGGTGATTTGCTGTGCTACTACAATATCATTACCATAAAGTTAGTAAGGTCTTAGTCCCCACTAGGATTTCATCATGATATCCCATCTTTACATAATGAGGGTTATGTAAATTCGTCAAAAATTAGTGGAAGCATAAATTAGGAGGAATGACCATAATTTAATTTAATGAATGTCTATAATGGTAATATAATTATATCATAGTTGTAGAATATAACGATGAATCACTAGTAATTTGGTATACTAAATGCCAAGTAGCTTAATGGTTCATACTTCTTATACTGGTTTAGAACCAAGAGAATTGTTCTCAAGATTGACTAAATAACTAACTTATTTTAAAAGTAGTTGTCTTCTAAGCTATCTAATGATATGAGAGAGGGTAAGATCTTATCTCATAAAATAATATTGAAAAGATGTATTGTTTGCCTTATTCTAGATGTTAGCCTCTTTGAGATAAAAATTGTAGAGGCAACATGGATAGATGGATATGATATCCATCATGACTCATAGTGATAAGCTAATTAAGGACAGTTTAGAACAACATCTTAAATACTTCTTGTTGGTGAGACCAATGGAAAGAAGAAAAATCATTAGATAGAAAAAGAATGAGATAGTTAAGAGTCAAAGAAGTAAGTCAAGATATTAAAATCCAATTAAGACATAACATTCCTCTACTATCATGATGATGGTAAATGAAAGATGAAGTGCAAAGTTTATTGCACATAATGCAAAAGTGGAGCTTGAGAAGCTTTTTGCATCTAAGTCATTAACATTTACCTATTTTAAATACACACTCAATAGTATTAGATACTATATGTGTATATCGTAGTATTAGATGCTAGGAATGTATCTAATGGTATGAGATATTGGATATACATCTAAATCTACAAAGGGTTGTGGCTAATAACAAGTAAATAAAGGGTTAAAATAGATTGTTGGCCTACATATGAAATTGTGAAAAATGTTGCATCATTACTAGTGAGAGATACAAATTTTAATAGCCTTCTAGAGATGTCTTAATTATCCTTTTAAAAGAACATTATTTTCATTTCCTAGTTGAATAAATAATGATATATTCTATGGTATGGAGATGATAAAAGTTCTATAATAATTGGTTAAATGTTTATCAATGGGAGCTTGATAAAGAGTTTATTTATATTAGATATGTATGCTCTTATAATGTGTGAATAATCCTCTTTATATGAAGTTGATTGGTATTGATCAATCTATCCTTTAGTAGTATGGTCTGGTCATATTAATGAGAAAAGACTTAAGGAGTACCATTCAGATGGAAACATATAGGTAAATGACTTAGAATCATTAACTATACATAAAACTTATCTTATTAAGTGAAATAACCAAGTCTTCATTTGTTAGAAATAGAGAAAGAGCTAATGAATTTATAGAATTCATGCATCTAGATGCATGTTTGCCCATATCTGTCAAGGTTAGAGAATAATATTTCTACTTTATTAATTTCAAAGATGATGCCTCTAGGTATGGATATATGTACTTTATGAAGTACATATCCAAGACCTTTGAGAAATTGTTTAAGATTTAAAATGAAGTAGGATATTAATCAAGGAGTATTAAAACTCTTTGATTAGATCAAGGAGGAGAATACTTAAATACATAATTCACACATAAATGAAGGATAGTAGAATTTATTTTTTATAGACACCTCTTACACATTTTTAGCATATTTGAGTAGCTAAAATGAGAAGCCATATTGTGTAGGACATAATATGGCTAATGACAACCTTTGCAAAATTCTTCTTTGTCTATTTAAGGGTTAGTACTCAATATAGGTACTTAATCTTAAATTGGTACCTTTTAAGTCTATTCTGATTAATCCATATAAGATAAAAGGGGTTAATGTTTGACATTTAGCAAGTTAAGGTTTCAGAGTGTCTGACCTAGTAAGTATAACCTTACATGTTGGAAATTAAGATTATGAAGTGTTGGCTTGTGAGATATCCAAGGATCACTAAAAAATACAAACTCTATCTATTCTAATTAAGTTTAGAACTTGATAGATCCACCTAAGGATATAGTATTCATAAGATATAAATGGATCACTAAAGAATATATTGAAGTGGATTTGAAGGTAGAGATATTCAAGGTAAGGATAGTTAAAAAGGATATCATCTAAGTCAAATAGTTGATTATGATTAGACAATTTTAGCTATGCCATAGATTTAATTTATTCAGATTTTGATTGTTACACATTATGATTACAAGATATGTCAATTGGATGTTTAGATAGTGTTTTTCTATGGTATCTTGAGAAACAAGTGTATATGATACAACCTTTAGGAATCAAGTTCCAAAACATCCAAATAGTGTGTGTATAAGGTCCATTTATGGACTGAAGTAAAACTTTTCATAGATAGTAGATAAGGTTAATGAGATTAAATCTTACAGCTTCGTTGGGTATGAAGGGATGCCTTGTGTATTTAAATAAGATAAGTGGGAGTGCTATTATCTTCTTGACATAATATATGCATGGCATAATACTCATTAAGAATAAGGTATATATATGTTATTGTAAGTAAGCCTAACTATCAAATTAATCCTTAAAACTAAATTTGGGTTTTAAGATCTATGAAAAAAGATCAAAAACGTTGCTTGGTCATACCAAGTTAATGCATGTATCATCGTAGTCAAAGGGTTTGACATAGTAAACTCCAAAATAGGCTTCTTACCTATGTAGTGTGAATTTGATTTCTTTAAAGAGATGGTTTTCTTGAGAGATAAAGAGATCACATGAGTAGCTCCCTTATGCTTTTGCAATAGGGTCTATCACATTTATGATGCTATGTACATGACCTGATTAATACTCTAAGCATGATGTACATTCATTAGGTAGATCCATGTAAGAGTCACTAGATAATTAAGAAATGTATCCTTTTGAGTACTTGAGAAGCACTAAGGATGTATCTCTAATGTATGGAGGATCAGACTTGATGTCTTGTACTTTTATGAACACAAGTTTCTGGTCAAATTTGTATGATAATAGGTCTTAGTAATGGTGGTGCAATGATATGGAAGAGTTCTATGCAATAGAACACTTTTTATTATGCAACTAATCTAAAGTTGATTAAATAATGATTGTGTACTACTTGAGAAGTATTATAGATGAAAGTGTTCATCTAAATGTGGAAATGTCCCAACTTTCAATGTAAGTGTATAATTGTTTTGGGAAAACAATGGGGGTAGGGCCATAGTCTCATCATAAATTTAAGACTTCTATGACAAAACCATATAATCATAGGGAATGCAATTGATAGAGATATAATGAAAGATAGAGTATCTTCTACTAATAATATTACAGATCCACTAACTAAAGTAGTTAATCAAAGAGTGTTTGTATTTCACCTCAAGCTGATAGAGATTAGTCAGATGGGTGATTGTCTTTAATGCAAGTGGGAGATTGATAGAAATGTATATCCTACAGGTCGAACATATATGATATGATTTGACATTAGTAGGAATATCTCATTCAATTAATTAGGCGAATCTTCATTACTACCTCTTATTAGATGCGTACATCATAATGAAGTCCTTGATCACATATGATGATGATTGAATCATGATGGGATCATGATAATGAGATCAATCATTTAGAGGTATGTAATCTAAATAGTCTTAGTCATAGGATCCTTGAGATGGGACATCAATGATCCGGATAGACTAGTGTGTGTGATATCTTTTTATGTGAAGAGAATGACTGATCTTATTGGTCATTACTGTGGGGACACTAAGATGCACACATAGGTGCTTATTAGTAAAATGAGTTAATTAAACTAACCAATTTAGAAAAACCTGATAGGCATCTTACTGAATTGTCTATCAGGTTATTCTAACATCTTAATAGCACAGTTAGATCTTTGACCTAAGTTGCCAAAGTTGTCTTATCAAATATATCTTGTACTTTGATTATTAACTTATTGACCACCTTCTTGATGATCTAGTATAGTTAATGTATTGGGTGTAAGAGAAAACCAATGGAGATAATTCAATGGACAATAAGAGATCGTTCACTCTTAGTAGGAGAGAGATAATATCCTATGAGATAGTACTTTATTTTTTTGGCTAAGGTACTTAGGATAATTAGAAAATAAGTTTTTCAATTGATCCAAACCCAGTTATAGGATCCCATAGAGTTAGAATATTTAGTGGTTGATAGTCAGTGTTGAACCCCTGACCGACTAAGATATTGTATGGATGAGGATTTAAATCTATGTGGTAATTGATGAGGTTTAAGTTCAATAGATTTTATTTAAGTCACCAAAGTCATTTGAGATCATAGGATGTGACATAACATTTATGATTGGAAAGCCGTAAAACTATTATCTGATAAAGGTTTTGAATTAATTTAAAAGAAATGTTCTTTTAAATTAATTATAGCTCCAACCAAATTGACTATTGGGCATAATAGGTCACATATGTTAGATCTAATCAATAAGATGAGGGCATGTGTGTAATTTTATAGAATTTTAGGATTTTTGTGAAAAAAATCTAACTTCTATAAATAAATAGTTTGAGAAGCCAAAATCTAACAAGCCATAGGGCTAGAGCACAACCCAAGTAGCCTCCCTTCCTCCTCTCTCTTCTATAAGGTGATCTCCTATGATCAAGCATGGATATGGAAGGTTTCTCGAGGCTTAAAGGAATGAAGAACTCGTCTATTGGAGCAGATTGTGTGGATACCACTAGAGACCATCCACTTGAATGATTTTTAGTAAGGAGGAATGTCATCTCTTCATCCGTGGTGAGAGATTTTGAAATCCCATGAGTTACTCTCGCTCTACTTTATATTCGGTTCTCGATTTTATCAGTTTGACATTGGCCAAGACAAAGACTATAGTTTTAAGGAATCAAAATTTTTTCTACTACTATGTATTGATTCCTTATAGTGGTACTAGAGCCAAGTTCACTTATGATAACATACCTAGTTCATTCTTAATGAGTAGTATGTCATCCATGAACGCCTTCCAGAGAGAGGAGGAGGTAGGGAGAAGGCTGAGGACATGATTTTCACCTTTGGCTTGATAGGGTTTTTCGTTGCCAGCTTGATATCCAAGAACCTCTGTGATTATCCACCCTAGGTTGTCAAGTGTCGGCCTCTCCTTAGGTTGTTCAATGATAGATAGTGCATTTTGTTCTAGGGGTTACTAAGCGGTGAAGATAGTTGATAAAGCATTAGATTCATGCGAATCATGATAGACTTTGATTTCAGCCTCTTCTACATGTGAATCATGTTAGATTTTAATTTTAGCTTCTTCTACATATGGATCCTATTCCTAATTGACTTCTTCCTAAGTTTTTTCAAGGATGGAGGATACATCAGGCTCAAGGGGCACTGAAGAGGCAGGTTGAGAGTCAAATATCGGAGGGTCATTGATTTCAAGCTAAGACTCCTCCACCAGTTGCTCTGGTTTACTATGGTTGGCTCTTAAGACATGATCAAGACTAACATGACCGATTGGAGAATAAGGGGAGACAGCTAAAATTCTGAGGTATGGGCACAAACTTTTGAAAGAGTTTGATTGTGCTTAGCTTTTAGTGAAGGTTGTTAAAAAATAATGGGTTGTGAAATCGACTAAGGCTAAGGTACAATGGGATGAATAGCTAGGGTTAAATAATTAATTGAGGTTGAGAAGCCAAAAGTTGTTGTGCAACCAATTGAGGAGGACATTCCATGAATTGTATGTTTGGTGGGAGTTGAGGGACCAGTCGGGCCAAGGGAGCCACTAGTTGAGCAATTAGTTGGGGAGGATGATTTTGATGAGCTTAATGGAGTTGTTGAGGGGTAACCCTATGCTGTGGAGGGCCCCTAGGCCGATGCCTAGGGTTTTTTGTTGGGTTCCCTACAACATTACCATTCCCACTTTCATTACGACTTGATATTTTGAATTGTATAGCTCCATGATTGGTGTGTCCTTAAGTTGATCTTGAATATATCTTACCCCTTCATATAAATTATACATCTTTGTGAGATAATGCAAGGACAAAATATTCTTCAAAGCCAATGTGGAACTAGTAATGATCATCTTGACCAATTATGGCTCAAAAATTGTATATGAAAGCTTTTCACCCATCAACCTCCATTTCTCAGTATATTATGTGAAGTCTTCATCCTCTCTCATTTTCTCAGCCATCATATCAGTAAGTGAATAGGTCGGCTCAACATGATCCTTATATCTTTGTAAAATACTTTCCCTAACTATATCAAAGATGATCATCCACTTGGTTGAGTGAATAAAACCATTCTAGGGTTGTCCCATCTAAATATTGTCTATAGAGGAAGGTTAGAACTCTTTAATCATTTTTCATTGAGATGATTCATACATAAAGCCCTGAATATGGGTGAATGGATTATCATTGCCATTATAGTGATGATAGACTGGTGTTTGAGAAGGAGCAATGTAAGGAGAGAAAGAGAGAACATAATTTTTAGGGGTTGCTTAGGGATCTATCAAGTGCCTGAGTTCTTCGCATTCTCTTTTCAATTGATTGAACTCAGTGATCATGACTTCATTGACTAAAGTTTCGTGGGTGATGAGAGAAGGGGTTGCATTGAGAGACATGTAGGAGTTGACTGAATAGGAGTAAGGTAAGTCGATGCAGTTAAGCAAGTGGGATCCACCCATGAGCAAAGTGGAGGCTAAGCAAAAAGGTTAGACTAGAGATATGGCTCAAAGGCCAAGAGGGATTGGCACTGACCAAGTTTGAGCTAGATGTTCTTGTCCCTAAATAAGAATGAGAAGAGTGAGAGAAAGTGGGTGCATAGGCCGATGACCTTGAAGGACTGACATGGGTCAAGTCTGAAAAAGTTGGGCTTGTACCTAAATAGAAAGGAGAAAAGGTGGTGGCATACCTGGTGTAAAAGGTGACAAGGTGGTAAGGTGAAAAAGGTGACAAGATCAAAGCTAAAGGTGACAAGACGAAAAGGTGAGTCTTATGGAGAATGTGACAAGGTGGAAATATATGAAAGGTGACAAGGTCAAAAAAGAAAAAATTGAATCTCATGGAGGAAGTAAAGGTGTCAATTCAAAAAGGTGAATCTTATGTAGAAAGTAAAGGTGACAAGGTCGAAAGGTGGAAAAGTCAACAAGTTAAAAAGGTGAAACTTATAGATGAAGTAAAGGTGACAAGGTGAAAAGGTGACAAGGTGGAGTGGTGGAAAAGGTGACAAGTCAAAAGTAAAAAATTTATAAAAGAAGTAAATGTGATGAGGTGGAAATGTTGGAGATGTGTCTCCTCTTATAGCAACTCAGTGGACAAATTTAAAATATTGAAAAAGATGTGCACATATGCAAAACATTCTGATAGATGGGGTGCCGAAACTAATATTAATGGCATGTGTGCATATGCTGATGACACCCTGTTGATTGTTGACATCATGAATGTGTCATGCATGTGCCTAACATGATACCATTTGTGCAGTTAGAATGAATGTTTGGACATAAAATGCCCCAGTGAAGGTGGCATTAGGGTTACTATTCCAACCGATGGTCATACGTGCATTGGTGAGCAAAAAATTCAAATTGGAGAGCTTTGTGTCCCAATGACTAGGCATCAAGTCCTAGAAACCTGAAAATGTGCGGAAAGCTTCGTGTTTTTAGAAAACTTGATTTCTTTGATGTGGTACTTAAATATACTTTGTAGAAACAAATTTTTTGGGCTCTACAACTAGGTTAAATTGCTTGTATATAAGCATCAAGGGCTCATGCACCCCTGAGTGGGGGCTCATGTGCCCCTAGATGGTCACATGGCCATGCGCCCTTGATGGAGGACTCATGCACACCTAGTTGGGGTCAATGGTGATGCACTCTTAAAGGGGGGCTCATGCACTACCGAATGGTGACTCTTGTGCTCCACCCTATGCAGTTTGGTAAAAAACATGTCCGGAGGCTTAGAAAGGACCCAACATGAATTCTAAGTGATGAAAACTCGTGTATATAGTTATCACGAATAAATTACTTATAGCTCAGAGTTGTTATAAAAGTTATACAAATTTAAAATGTTGAGACATTCATTTTGAAGATGGTGATCATGTGTTCTTGAAAGTTTCACCTAGCAATAAAGTTATCTGATTTCGCTATCATGGGAATTTGAGGTATATTGGGCTTTTTCTGCTGTTGGCCTAGTCCCCCGATCCAACCCCAGTCCATCTACTAGTCCAGCCAATTCATCATCCAATTCAGCCTTTTTCAATAAATGAATTATTTTAATAAATTCAAGTAGAGTGTCTCAAACTCTATATTGTAATTTTTAAATTGGTTAGGATATGATAATATGAAAACATTTAAAAATTGAGTAATCTAGCTATATGCTAGTAATATTGATAGAAATTATTTTAAAAAATAAAAATATGGAATCCACGATTATATCTTGGTGATTACGGTTAGGATATCATGTTTATTATTTTGGATGCTGTTAGACAAAGTTTTTTAGACGATTTCATATTTATAAACCATAAAATATTGTATGAATGACATTGTTTAGCTTTAATTATGAAGTCTTCATGCTCTGTACGATTGAATGTGGTAAAATATGCTTAGAGATGTTTAATTTGGTAGAATTGCTAACTTAAAAGCATGCTATAGTTTACTTATATTCATGTTTATGTTTTGTGTATTCATGATTATAAGCTTGTTTAGTTAGATGGTGTGGATATGAATATGTTAGTATGTTCATAAAAATAATGATAGGGTGCATGATAGGATAATGATAGGATGTATAAAATGATGAAGAAATGGTAGTAAGAATATATAAAATGATGTTATGCACATAGGATAATGAATTGTACTTGCAATGATAGTGTGTATGCATGAGGTATTGTTATGTACATGAAATGATAGTGTACACATGAAATGCCCACATGGACATGGAATGATAAGGGTGTATTATATGATAAGAATATGTACATGAAATGATGCTTTGATGCATATAATGATGATAACAAATATATGAAATAATGATCTATACATGAATGATAATATGAACATGGTACGAAAACCTGATATGATGATATGAATAAGATATGATATATGGATAAGAAAAGTGACAAGACACGTGCTTATGTTTGGTATGTGCTTGAATGCTATGTCATGTTGACATATTCTACTACATATAACAGCATGTCGATCTATTTTGCTACTAACTCAAGACACAAATAATACATATATGTTGCTCATATGTAACAATTAACTTAATAGATTCAATAATCTATAAAACTAAAGTAATTTTGTTCAAGGCCAATGAAATGAATGTATGTGTTACATGGAATTTAGTTACATTGCATTAATGATAAAAGAAATTACAAGTTTATTACTTGTTCAATAGTTCAAGATTAGATAATGGTTATCCATGTTGAAATGTTTGGGGCCTTTTAATCATGTTATTAGAACTTTAAAGTCTATGCCATGATATATATGTACAACAATATTGTATGAAAGTTTCAAGTTCCAAAAGCTAACATGTAATGTATGATATGTATATGACTTGGATGAAAGCTAATTGTATGTGAGTGGTTGAAAAATATTTTCTACCATTGCTAATGGTAGAGTGAAGGAACTAACATCTATTAAGTCAATATGACTCACCCCTTTCTTTGAAATGTAACTTTTACATACTCCTTGGAGCCTAACTTGGAGAAAGGAAGTGTGTTAGAAGAATGAGTTTGAGAATGAATAACTAGTTACTAAGTTGTTTTGGTTATGCTTAGTTGGTAGAATAACATAGCTTGTGTAGTTGAGAGAGGTGCTATTTTGGATTATTTAATTTTTTTGATATTTCAATTATGTTTTGGACCTTGTTATAGGTTGTTTGTGACTTATCTAGTTGTGGTGTGTTTGTTAATCCAAGCTTAGGCCCTATTTGGTAATGATATTAAATATCTCTGTCACTATCAATTTTAAAATTGATATAGATAGTAATCACTTAAAAGTGTTTGGCTAATAGTACCAATTTTGATATCGATACTCTAATTTCTAGAAATATCAATATCAATACTAAAATAGTATCATTTTTATACTCTAACCAAACAAGGTATTAATTTGTCATGGGTTTTAATCTCATTGTCATGGTTTTAGAAAATTTTTATTTCCATTCTGTATTTTTTTGAGACTTTTGGGGTCGTGATAGAGGTGATAGGCTTCACGAAGAGGAGGCTAGTAGAACAATAGTTTTTTCAATATAGGTGGAGACTTATATTGATTTTGACTGCTCTTTGTACTATTAATTTTAAAATTAATACAGATAACCAAACATCTCCTAGCCTAATGTATCAATATCAATTTTAAAATTGATACCAACACTAAATTCTAAAAACAAACAGCGTCTTAACCACTTATAAAAAATATAATATCTTACAGCCTATTTGGTTAGAGTATCAAAAGTGATACTATATCAATTTTGATATTGATATTCCAAGATGATATAGTACTAATATCAAAATTAAGAGTATCAAATTTCTTAGGTGTTTGATAAACTATAACAATATTACAATTGATACTAAGTGTTTGGTGAAGCTATACCAATATCAAAATTGATATTAAGTATATTAAATATAGAGTTAAAATTATTATTAATATCAAAATAAAATATTAATATCAAAATATATTATCAAAAATATAAATATTAATGATGTATACAAAAATTAAAAATATTACATAATCTACATGCATGAAGAGTCCCAAATTTGGTATCACAACCGCCTATGATTATTATAAAACCCAAGTGAAGGTGAATGCAAACAAGAAATGGTATCATGCATCAGGACAGTAACGTATGAATTGTACATGATCACATAGGGGAATTGAAAAGGTGAATGCAAACAAGAAATGGTATCATGCATCAGGACGGTAATGTATGAATTGTACATGATCACATAGGGGAATTGAAAAGATAAACACAAGAATGTCATCCATTACATTCATTTTGAAGATTAAAAGCACAACACAAAATAGTTTCATATACTCCATTTAGCCATAAAAAATCAAATAGAATCATGATTGTGAGATAACAATAGATTAAGACATGGCTGTAACCCAGGAAGCAATCGATTTACCACTTTAACAGGCCCAAAAATACGAAGCAAAAGAAACAAAAACTTGGTGAGAATGCTTTCATGATGCCACCTGCCACCGGAAATTACAACCAAATGAAGTTTATGCCCATTGTAGATGCCAAGGCAGCAACACCATTGTCATTGATTGCACATTTTGACACATCAAGATCATTAAGCAAAATGCAAGTGTCGGCAATTTCCAGCAAACTCTCATCGGTTCCTACAGCCATCAATATAGAGAGAATAAAGAGTTTCTTCATATGCCTTTTTCAGTGACATTAGACGAGTTAGCAAGGACCAAGGCCAGTAACCTCCCTCTCATAGTGTCCAATGACAGTAAGAGATGAATCAATTACTTTCAAATGCTAGAGTTTTATCTTCCAAAGATCAGAGGAAGTTGAAAATGTTGTCAAAAGAACACTAGATGACAAATTTTGGTATTACAACCATTGAACTATTGATACTTCTTTCCGTCGAAAGGCAACTATTGTTACAGTATTAAGTGCATGTAATGAAATGACCTGGATAGTGAGGAGAGGAAAATAATTATTCAAATTTTCAAAATGTATCATCATATTTAACTTTGAAGCCGACATGTAATAGAAGAAATTAATATTAGTCCCATATATGTTGCAAAATATATCATGTAGGGATGTAGAATATGGGTGATATTTTATCATCTAACAAGAAAATAGTTTTTAAAAAACAAGAGATTGATCGCACACAAACACCACTAGTAAATTTTTCACAACCAACAACAAATTCTAAGAACAAAAAGAGACAAACCTTGTTATTATAGGTCTTATCCACATGAATAGGAATCTGAGGAGTATTCTTGTATATCTTGAAAGAAGGTCCATCATACATAACTTTCTTCATATCAAACTCCACATGAAAGAAACGGGGATCTGAATTTTTATAAATTGTATTTGTTAGTTATAAGAGATATCTAGAGCATGTAAGAAAATTTGTTCACCTATAAATGAATTTCAATGATACGGTTACATGAGGTACCTCATTCATTGCCATAACTTTGATGACTTGGAGCCTCCATCTTCATAAGTTATGCTATTAGTCTACAATAGCATAAGAAAGAAAAGGAAATAGAGGAGATAACTTAAACAAAGTGATGAACCAAAGAAGAAAAGACCCACCTTCATACAGTCAAACCAGATGTGATTAAGGAAGATAAATAGTTTGTTAATCCATCTTAAACAAAAGGGAAAAAACCTTGTAAGAAAGGCAATTACCTGCAACATGCTTATAAATATTTTTCAGAGTAAATAAAGTACTAAGAAAAGAAGAAAAAGTAAAAGAATTATTGGCTATGAAGAGAAAATGAACAAGGAGAATAATATAAAGAGGCAAATTATTGTTGGATAAAATATATAATATGTTTATGACTAAAAAACAATATAAAAGTCAGGTCATTATGCTTAAATTTTATATGTATTCAAGAATGCACAAGACGAACAATATAATATGCTTAAAAAAGAACAAAGCACCTTTCATCAAGTAAAATATGATACCTTTGAAAAGGATGCATCAAAGCACTTCAATTGGGGGGTCACCAAGTTCGGGGAGAGAATGCATCCAAACCCAGTAGATGACAGTGAGAGACAAGTGAACATGATGAGAGGTTGATTCACTTGTGGGTTTTCTATGACACTAGCAACCAAATGCGGACATGCAACATATCTAGTAGAAAACACGGACATAGACAATGCATCAATGAACTGATTTGGATTTGTTACACAGAAAGACTCGGCTAAATTTTGAGCTGAATTATATATATATATATATTTGGTCCTCCATCTACTTACAACGAAAAACGACAAAGCTACTCACATAAAGTTAGGAATCCATAATGTTGTAGCTACGTGTATAACAAATTACTAAACAAAGAGGGTTTCAAAGGATACCTGCAATGCTTTGACTTGATTGTTCAAGGAAAAAAATTATAAGGAGTAGAAAGGAGAAGCATGTGAAGATAATCTAATAAAGAAGCAAAAACACCATTTCAAATAACATAAGGAATTGCAGTTAACACATAAATCAGATGAGGTTGATTAAAAATTACATGGTCGCTACAATTAATGTCGTGTCCTACAGTAGTAAACGAAAAGAAAACAATTACAGCAAGAACCCACCGTGATCAACAACGCCATGAGAAATTACTTCTGGACCATCCTTCCCAATGGTTGCCGCTCACCTCTACCACTAATCACCCTCTTATATATATATATATATGCATGACAACAAAGTTATTCATTTTACTACAACACTACGACATTCGGCGGCTATGAAAAGGAAGCACTCTAACCAGAACTAGAAGAATAGATGCAAAGCCCCAACCTCAAATCACAACCAAAATTTGCTAGAAACTATAACAAGGAGAAGTAGTAGAAGCCAATGGGGCTTGCACAAAGCTAGCTCTCTCTCTCTCTCTCTCTCTCTCTCTCTCTAAAGCCAAACTAGGGCACCATGGGGCTTTCCCCCAACGAGGAGGCAACAATGCCTCCCTGCCGTAGATGATAGGCGGATGATCAGGAGGCTGCTGATCATTTGAAGAGAACCTGATGCAACGGTGGTACTTACCCAAGCGCTAGCTCATCGTCGATCCTCCCACGATGCAAGGGAATCACCGGACAAATCTCCTTCAACAACATGGCTATAAAAGCCCACAACATAGCGTCAACTAAATAAGTCGAAGACACTAGGAAGACGCAAAGGATATTGCCTCTCCTGTGGGTTGGAGAGGCAGAGACACTAGGGAGACATGAAGGCATTGGGCACCACACACGGTAAGGAGATGCTAGGGCTCAGTGAGGAGGTTCACCATGAATATCAATTTCAATATAGGTCCCCCTGTTTTGATTTTGATACTTTCTTGTACTATTAATTTTAAAATTCTTAATGATATCCAAACACCCATCGATCTAAAATATCAATATCAATTTTAAATTTTATATTGATACAAGTACTTGATACTGAAAACAAAATAGGCCATTAGATGGTACAACATCGATTTGTCACTTTGATCTTCCACTCTGTCGCCAACGATGGGAAGCAACAAGTGGTAAATCCTAAGATCGATGGATGTTAATTTCTATTAAGTCCTGTTTGTATTTTACATTGTTTATTTTACCTTTTACTTTTCCGCCCTAGGCTTAATGTACAAGGAGGAGGAAATATCTCCATCCATATATATACGCTGTAACACTTCTTTTACAGACATATACAAGTGAGAAAATTTTCTCCCGCCTACGTATCCTCAACAGACTTCTGTTTCTGCTCTCTGGTTCTTGCGCTGCACATCTGGAAGAAGGAGGTTCCGCACAGCACTACTTCCTTCCTCGCATCCAGATCAACATTACAGCTTCCGCAAATACTTGAGCTCGGTGGATCTACAGATTCACTCTGTTCTTCTTCTTCTTTTCAATTTGGTATCAGAGCAGGTAACAGTCCTGATCTATGGAAGAGTCTTCTCGTACCGCTAGGCCTTCTGTCAACCTTCCTAGTCTTAGTTCGGAGAATGAGAATCCGTTTTATCTCAGTTCTTCGGATAATCCTGGCACACTTCTTGTTTCCGATTTACTGATTGGAGATAATTACATTTGTTGGAAGAGAGCTATGACAGTAGCTCTATCAGCAAAAAATAAATTAGGTTTCGTCACTGGAAATATTGCTAAACCTGATTTACATGATCCAACATATAACAATTGGGAGCGAGTTAATAATATGATACTGTGCTGGCTTTTGAATTCCATTCACAAAGATATTATGCCATCGATTATCTATTGTGAAACAGCACACGAAGTTTGGAAGGATCTTAGTGACAGGTTTTCACCAGCAAGTGGTCCCAGGATATATACACTTGAAAGATCAATTGCTACAATAAGACAAGGTACAGATTCTGTGTCTAACTATTTTAATGTCTTAAAGAGTCTTTGGGATGAACTTGGACAATTGGATGGTTCCACGGATATAAAATTTGTTGATAGAAGAAAGTTGATGCAATTTCTTATGGGCTTAAATGAAGTATATTCAAATGTTAGAAGTCAGATCCTTCTCATGGATCCGCTTCCTCATGTTTTTAAGGCCTACTCTCTTGTGATGCAAGATGAATCTCAGAGATTAATTCAAAGTTCTGGCATTCATGAAGTTTCAGCAATGTTCTCAAAGGGGTTAAATATGAAACAAGAGATCAAAGATGACAAGAAGCCATGCTGTTCTCACTGTAACATACATGGTCATACTAGAGAAAAATGCTTCAAACTGAATGCACCCAGGTGCACATTTTGTAACATAGTGGAACACACGAGAGATATATGTTATAGATTGAATGGTTATCCCGAAGGTTACAAAAAAAAAGGCAGTAAAAAAGATACTCAGTTCAATTTGACAGTAAATCATTATGATAACCTTGTTAATTTTTTGACTGCTACAATTACTGAAAATTCTCCGCAAGTGAACACTGCTGTAAAGGAGCAAAGTCACATGCCTTGGATTGTGGATTCGGAGCCATCGCACATATTGTTCACGATCCAGGAACATCAACTTTTAGAGATTTTGGAAATAGTTCAACTCATCCATCGTGTATCCGCCTTCCTGATGGAACTAGTTTGCCTATTGCTGGACCCAGTCACATGAATATCAATAATAAAATTGTGTTGCCTACAGTATATGTGGCACCAAAATTCAGAAACAGACTTTTATCTGTGAGTAAACTGACTCAAGATTTGGCTTGTTCAGTCACATTCTTCCGGGATTTTTTTGTTATCCAGGATACAAAATCGAACAAGGTGATTGGTCGGGGCATTGAAGATGGAGGTCTATATCTTCTTTCACATTAGAAAGATCCAGCTGTTATGAGTGCAAGAGTAGATGATCAAGAAGTCTGGCATCGGAGATTGGGTCACATCTCCGACAATAAACTTAGCATTTTATCTAGCACTTTAAAATTCAGCTTTGTAGATATTGTTTGTCATATATGTCCGATGGCAAAACAAACGAGGTTGCCTTTTCCTACTAGTGATAGTCGCACTACTGCACCTTTTGAACTAATGCACTGTGATCTGTGGGGACCTTATAATACACAGTCCAGAACAGGAGCAAATTTTTTTTGCCACAATAGTTGATGATTTCTCTCGTTTTACTTGGACCTTTATGATGACATTTAAATCAAACCTGTTCGAGAATTTTGAAAGAGTTTATAGAGTACATTCAGAATTTTTTTCCTAGTACCATAAAGATGTTTCGGACTGATAATGGTACTGAGTTTGTCAATAATGAATTGCAATCATTCTTCAAGCAAAAGGGTATTGTTCATCAAAAAACTTGTGTTCATACTTCACAAAAAAATGGAGTGGTAGAAAGAAAGCATAGGCATATTTTAGATGTCTCTAGAGCTCTTAGATTTCAGTCTAGTCTTCCAAAATTATTTTGGAGTGACTATGTACTCACAGCCACTTATTTGATCAACAGACATCCGACTAAAATCTTGAATGATAAGACTCCTTTTGAAGTACTGTTTGGAAGAGTACCAGATTATAGTGCACTAAAGGTTTTTGGATGTTTGAGTTATGCCTCAACTTCGCATCTACAAAGTGATAAATTTGATAGTAGAGCAAAATTGTGTGTTTTTATTGGTTATCCAGCACAACAGAAAGGGTACAAGTTGTTTGATTTGAAAACAAAAAAGGTCTTTGTTCACAGGGATGTTTTTTTTCAGGAAAATATCTTTCCATTTGAAGGTCATATAGAACATGACAAAGTTTCTGTTCCACTTCCCATTCATGAACCAGATTTAGTTAATGTGGATAACAATTTACATATTGATTCACCTTTGGTTCAAGAACAGGTTGATATCCAAGCTGTTCATGGAAATATTCAGAATGGCACAGAACGTATTACACAAAGAAAGGAAACAAGAACAAGGAAGAAACCTGCTTATCTAGAGGACTATATAACCAGCATGAATGTAAGTTCTGATTCAAAGAAAAGTCCTTATCCGATTTGTAATTTTTTATCTTATCAAAGATTCAGTGGTGATCATAAAGCTTTTCTAACAAGCATGTCAAATAATTTTGAGCCTCAAACATATGAAGTAGCTAAGCAAGATAGGAATTGGATTCAAGCTATGAGAGAAGAATTGGATGCTCTTGAAAAGAATAACACTTGGGAGGGTGGTAAAATTACCAAAAGATAGGAAAACCGTCGGATGTAAATGGGTATACAAGATCAAATACCATTCTAATGGAAAAATTGCAAGGTATAAGGCTCGACTTGTAGCCAAAGGATATTCTCAACTTGAGGGGTTAGACTACCATGATACTTTTGCTCCGGTTGCTAAACTTGTAATCAAGTTAGAGCATTATTAGCCATTGCTTCTATTAAGAGTTGGTCATTAAATCAACTTGACATCAATAATGCTTTTTTACATGGCGATCTTGAAGAAGAGGTATACATGGCTATTCCACCAGGATATGCAAGACAGGGGGAGGATTTGGCTTGTAGATTAAGAAGATCTTTGTATGGGCTCAAGCAAGCATCACGAAATTGGCATGCAAAATTAACTAATATTCTGATTACATATGGATTCGAACAATCCAAAGTTGATTACTCATTGTTTGTTTTTTCAAAGGAAGGTGTATGGACTTATATTCTAGTTTATGTAGATGATATGTTGATCACTGGAAACAGCCAGAAACACATAGATTCTGTCAAACAGAATCTGGACATCATGTTTGGTATAAAAGATTTGGGAATTCCAAAATACTTTCTTGGCTTGGAAATTTCCAGGAACACACATGGTATTTTTCTGAATCAAAGGAAGTATGCCCTTGATATTATGGTTGAATGTGGGTTACTTGACTGTAAACCGGCTTTAACACCATTGGAAGTCAAACACAGAATATTTGAAGAAGGGAAGAAAATGCAAGATCCAGGAAAATTCAGGAGGCTTGTTGGGAAATTAATGTACCTGACAGTTAGTAGACCTGACATTGTTTTTACTGTAAATCTACTCACTCAATTTATGACAGATCCTTTGGAGACTCACATGGAGTATGCCCTTCAAGTAGTCAGGTATATTAAATCCTGGCCAGGAGCTGGGATTTTTCTTAATGCCAAGTCGGATCTTAGATTATCAGTTTATGTAGATGCCGATTGGGGAGCATGCCCCATCACTAGAAGATCAACTAGTGGGTACGTTGTATTACTAGGGGACAGTCCAATTTCTTGGAAAACTAAGAAACAACATACTGTTTCAAGGTCGTCTCAGTCGGAGTATAGCAGCCATGGCCTTGGTCATTTCGGAAGTGCAATGGCTGAATTTTACGATGCAAGATTTTGATATTAAACTCGGTAGTACATCCTTATTCTGTGATAATCAATTTACGCTCTTCATATTGCTGCTAATCCGTATATCATGAGAGGACAAAGCATATAGAATTGGATTGTCATTTCATCCGGGAGAGAATACAAAATGGGCTTGTTCAAACTTCATACATTAAATCTGAAGATCAGCTGGCTGATATGTTTACCAAAGCTCTTGGAAAAGAACAATTCAAGTTTCATTCAAGCAAGTTGATTCGAGATATTCACTCATCAACTTGAGGGGGAGTGTTAATTTCTATTAAGTCCTGTTTGTATTTTACATTGTTTATTTTACCTTTTACTTTTCCGCCCTAGGCTTAATGTACAAGGAGGAGGAAATATCTCCATCCATATATATACGCTGTAACACTTCTTTTACAGACATATACAAGTGAGAAAATTTTCTCCCGCCTGCGTATCCTCAACAGACTTCTGTTTCTGCTCTCTGGTTCTTGCGCTGCACATCTGGAAGAAGGAGGTTCCGCACAGCACTACTTCCTTCCTCGCATCCAGATCAACATTACAGCTTCCGCAAATACTTGAGCTCGGTGGATCTACAGATTCACTCTGTTCTTCTTCTTCTTTTCAATTATGGACAAGCTAAATGATGTGTGAAGAAGTGCATCAAAGACCTAAAATGGCGGTGCTCTTGAAGAGTCATCCAGAATATATTGGAATACATGAGCTTCTCCGCATGGGTAGTCCTAAGATCATGAGACGGTGCCTTTAAAATTTTAAAACCGTGATATTACAGTTGCAAGGTCCAAACCACACAAGCATCGATCCATTCTAGAATAACTAAACTGAGATTTTACTCCTGCATTGTTTACATGTATAGTGAGGATAAAAGGACAAACGATTATTAAAGTTAATTAGATTAGTATTTGCTATGATACAATTTTACAAATCTTAAGATTAGGACTGTAGGATGCTTTGACCAAGCTAGATTGCGTCAACCCAACCCGATCCAATTGAATTTTCATCCGATCGCTACGCTCTCATTGCAAAACTGGATGATTTTGCTTCTGAGATTCGCCAACCGCATAAATATTTGCCATGATGGGGATTTTTTTATTTTTAATATTTTCTCATATATATGTATTATAAAAATATAAAAATTTATTTTATGTATTGGTTTGGATATAGAACATTAAATATTTTAAAATGTTAAATATAAAATAAATGTAATCAGTTAAATATAAATATAATATTTAAGTATTTTTTTAATAAATTTTTTAATATTTTTATACTTTATTTTTTTTAATTTTTAACATTAAAAAATTTATAACCAACTTCAATTTTGGCCAGTCTAGAACTATCTAATAGGCCGATTGTATCCAATCGAAATGGATCCAGGCCTGGAGGCTATAGAGCCCATCTTGCATCATTACTTTCCTTCCTTAATTAGCCCGGAGTTGATAGTTATGTGGCTGTATAGGCACAATTATCCTTTTTGAAAAAAAATCCAATGTGTGATTATACCCAATCTAACAGTACCCTCCCTATTTCAAAAAAAAACAGTACTCTCCCTCACAAAGGAGAATGAATATTAAAATCATCTTACCAACATTATAATCATGGTTTCTACGTTGAGAGACCCGTGATGCCTATGCACTGTCCCCAACGAGATGAGGCTTTCGAGAGGCTGTCAAACCTCCAATTGGGTCTTAACTATCTCCCTGCCTGCTGCATTATATATAATCCCAGAGTGGTTAGAGTTTAGAGAACATGGCATGCATGTGCTCGTGTCTGCATGATTGGGTTAACAACTCTCTCTCTCTCTCTCTCTCTCTCTCTCTCTCTCTCTATATATATATATATATATGTATATATCGACATGAGTAGACTTCCAGACTGTTAAACACACAGTCAAGCTAATTGCAGGCCTGGCACTTGGTCTGAATCATGTCTTCATAAATTATGATGGATGGTAGTGGTAGATCAATAATTTGGAGCACCTTCGGAAACTTTGCAGGAATATAAGGTCATGTTTAGCTACAAACTATCTTCAAGTCTACGTATTATTCGTTTGATCCCAAGTTATCACTAAAATTTTTAGCTTAATTGACGTCTGACCTCAAAAATTGGTAAAACGATTCAGCCAAATGTCGTACAATTTAGACACAAGGTAAAATATTTTAACTAACATTTGAATAGGGCGAAAGTCTCTTAAAAAAACACAACACGTTAATGGGGTGTTTGATTGCACGATAAATTGAGTTTTTATTATAATTTTATGTTTTTGTGACTAAACGTGTTATAAAAAAATGTTTGATCTCCATTACAATCTTATATTTTGAAATAAATTTTTTTCTTAGACAAAAAAAGATTTCACCTTTTTTTTCTTTTATTTTGTGATCCCCCACCTTATTTGTCATATATGGCACATGTTCTTTTTTATTTTTACATCTCTTCCAAACATGACAATTTTATATCATTAGTTAACTCACATTTTATTTTAATACAATTTTTATCATGAAAGTACATAAAAATTTATTGTGCAACTAAACTCCCTAAGTTGGTTTATTAAAAAAATCTATAAATAGATAAGTAATTAAGATTTGTGTTTCACAAAAAAGAGATTAAAGATGAAATTAAGATTCAAGAAATTTCATTAAACTAAATAAAAAATAACTTAAGATTATTTGTTCGTTACCCTAGTACAAAATGATGCCTAAATGCCCTTATAAATGGCCGATCTCAAAGGATCTCTGTCTTTAACGCATACATGTATATAAGCTAAGTATATATTATAAATTTATCTTTTTAAAAAGATAAGAAATTAAATACTTGCGAACTACAAAAAGAATATATCTTTAGAGAAATTTTAGTCATTACAAGTAGAACATTAACGCAAGCCCCCATCGTACGTATTTCGATGTCGCTGCAACTACCTAGCGATTGATCTCCTCTTTTAGCTAATTAATTATTGGGAAAATTAATTAGGAACCCAATTAGTAAAACAACTTTAATGAAAAACCCAGTGACCGAATACTACGTGTAAAAAACTCAATCGCCTAAATACTTATAATGAAAAACCCATTAAGTTGGGTGTGCCGTGAACTCACCGTTTATGTATTTATTTTTTCCTTTTTTACCCCCGCCTCCATGAGAAATGTTGCTATCGGAGACATCCGTGACACACATCCGTGCGAAATGTAATCTACTTTTCCATCATGACAATATTCGTAAATTAGTATTTACGTAATATTTACGTTACTTTATTCATTGTTGAAAATTTTCAAATACTATAGGCTTCAAATATTATAGAATTAATGTCGGAATGTTCATAATTTTTCATAATGAATTTAAATGAGTGATGAATTCCATTTTTCTATGTTTCTTATTGTGTGTAATCCCCTTTTTTATTTTTTAGAATTTTTTAACATTAACAATATTTTAACAGACGGTACAACCATTTTTTATATTTTTTCAATATTTAAACCATATTTCTATTATTTTTAAAATTTTATATCCTCAAAACAAATTCTGACTAGGTCGTTCTTATTTTTTCAACATTTTCTAATTTTTTTATAATAAAAAATAAGATTTCTACGACAAAACTGATGTGTCACATTTATCACGTGAATATTTTTATTTGTTTTAAATATTCATCGTACACACTTTCTTAGAAACAGCACCGATTCAAACTTCTGTCCAGAGGTAAAAGAGACTTTTTACTATGCCATCTAACAGTTACCATCCATTTTGGGACGGAAACTATAATAATTCCTCAAATTGGATTTTTTATTAAAACAATTCGGACACTGGGTCTCCTGTTGAAGTCATATTTGTAAATTGGGCCTTCCGTTAATTTCTCCTTAATTATTTATAATTCTAATATAAATTTGGTCTTATTTATATAAAATATTATACAACTACTTCTGTAATGAAGGCAGCTTCCATTCAGATCTACGTTTATGAACCAATCTTTAAACAGATCTCCAGATGATCCATCAATTGACATGCTTAAAAAAGCACATGAACTCCATGTTAAGAGGAAAAAACAAGTACACCGGGTCGAATTCGATAAGGGGTTTCGAACTTTCAGAATCCTTAGGGGGTGTTTGGTTGCATGATAATAGATATTTTAATTTTAATTTTTAAAAATTGTAAGAAAACTTGTTAAAAGAGGTGTTTGACAACGTAGACAATTTTATGTTTTGAAAGTGATTTTCTTCTTAAACAAAAAAAAAGAGGGTCTCACCTCTTTCTTTTTTCTTGTGGTCCCCCACTTTGTTTGATCATGAATGATAGTAACTCTTTTTTGTTATCACATCCCTCCAAACATGATAATTTTATGTCATGAGTTAGTTCACTTTTTATTTTAATACAATTTTTTATCTTGAAAGTGTACAAAAAATTATCATGCAACCAAACACCCCATTATGTTTTTATATTAGAATCCAAACTACATTCAATAATTTTTCGAAGTATATATTATACTAGTTTTTATTTAAAAGTATCAATATTTTATACATAATTACTAATGTTTGATATATAAATTTAAAATTTACTTTTATCATTTTATATATCATATTTTAAAATTTATTTAATTATACTTTAATTAATTTTAGTTTTATTTATTTATTTTTATCAAAATTCGATGAATGAAAATAAAATAAATTGATTACAATACCAGGTCTAATAAAATATAGTAATAATTTATAGTATATATAATAAATTGTGAATCCATTAAATTTTATTAAGATCTTACCTCTAAATCAAATTATGTTACACTCTAATTAGGAGTTTGATTCATCTCAAGAAGACTCTTGAGATCAGTCTCTCAACTCCTCGTAAAGAGGGTGATGTGATTACATCAAATTATCATTGAATATCATCAAATCATCGTTAAAATATTTATCACATCATTCAATTTGTGAGAAAATTGAGGAATCACCTCAAGAGCCTTTCTTGGACAAATCAGACTCCCTAATAAGCTATTACGTACAAGATCAAAGGGCACAACTTCTCAAGAAGTGTTCATCACTTGCAAAAAAAAAAAGGGAAAATTAATTAGGGGCCCAATTTTCAAATTTACTTTAATTAAAAACCCATTGACCAAATACTGTTTGTAATAAACCCAGTCAACATAAAACTTATAATGAAAAACCCTTTCCGTTGAGTTGTTCGTTAAGCCACCGTCCCGTTTAAAATTTTTCCCCATTCTACCCCCTCGCCACATCATGCCCATTTCTCTCACCCAACCAGTCTTGTTCGACGGCTCTCTCATGAACCATCTTCCACGCCCATTTTTCTTTTAATTTTTCCAATTTTTAAAAAAATTTATTATTTTTGGAATTTTATATATCCAAAATTTCTTTGTCCAGACTGTTCTTAATTTTTTTCAATTTTTAATAAATTTATTATAATAAATAAAAAAAATTTTACGATAAAAATGATGCATCACTTTTTCTCTTCTATACATATATATTTTTAAATCTTCTTCGTTCAAACATCTTCGTACAAATAATAGTCGATTCAAACTATTGTTCAGGGGCAAAACAGACTTTTTGTTACTCTATCTAACACTTATCATCCATTTTGAGGTGGAAGTTGTAATAATTTCATAGACTGGGTTTTTTATCGAAACAATTTTGACACTGGGCCTTCGGTTAAACTAACATTTGTAAACTGGGCCTTGTGTTAATTTCCTCAAAAAAAAATACAGAAAGCAATTCTTCAAACCTCTAATGGGGTGTTTGGTTGCATGATAAATTTTTGTACACTTTCATAATAAAAAATTATATTAAAATAAAAAGTGAACCAACTCATGACATAAAATTATCATGTTTGGAGGGATGTGATTACAAAAAAGAGTAACTACCACACATGACCAAACAAAATGAGGGACCACAAGAAAAAAGAAAGAGGTGAGACCCTCTTTTTTGTATAAGAAGAAAATCACTTTTAAAACATAAAATTGTCATGATTACCAAACACTTCTTTTAACAAGTTTTCTTACAATTTTTAAAAATTAAAACAAAATTTCTTATTATCATGCAACCAAACACCCCATAAGACTCTGATTATGACGTCAAAATGGTTCTATGTTCTATTATGTATATATAAAAGAATTTCTTATTCAAAAAATAAAATTTACAGAAAAATTAATATAAAGAAAAGCGACCCGCAACCTTGTACATGTCTTCTCTTCTCCTTCCCACCGTGGTTTTGTCAGGGAGTCAAAATGTTCAGCAGGAAGACTCTTGTGTTGATGATGCCTCTGAACACCCTTTCGCTGCCCTCCTCCATGCCCACCAAGCACTCTTCCAAGCCGGCCAGCTTCTCCGCCGCCGTCCTCGCCCACTCCTCTCCCTCCTCTGCGCCCGCCGTCTTCTTCGTCGACGACGGCGTCGACGCCAATCTCCTCATTGCCGCCCAGGAAGACGAAGCGGTTGACTTGGGGGGTACCACTGCCGCGGCGGCGCACGCCAGCGCCGCCGCCGTGGCCTGGAAGACGGCTGCCGACACTGACACGGTTACGGCCTTCACCGCCCTGAGGACTCCCACCAGCTCGGCATCGGCGCCGGAGTTCTCGGTTGCGACGGCGTCTAGAGCGGCCTCTCCCGATCTGGTCATGTAAGGGAGCGCAGACACCAGAGCCGCCACCTCCTTCTCGGCGTTCCTGAGAGATCTGGCGGCGGAGGCAAGGCGCGCCTCGTTTCCCCTGCGAGCGGCCATGCGGGCAGCCGCCTGCAGGTCGCGGATGGAGATCAGAGCCTCTCGGAAGGAACCGTAGGCATCGGCGAACAGGAGGAAGTCGTCGAGGAGACCGTCGGCAAGGGGGAAAGCGGAGCGGCGGCGGAGGGAGTCCCCCGTCTGGGGGAGCCGGAGGAGGTCGTCGAGTGCAAGGTGCAGCAGCTCCAGCCGGACGAGGCCGGAGCGTGGCCGTCCGGCCGCCGGCCGCCACTGCCGTGTGGCCCGGACCTCGTCTTCGAGCTGGGAGATGAGGGGATGAGAGCGGCAGGGGAGGCTGGTAGACCTGACGTGGTATGACTTCTCCGGCGGAGAGGGGCTCCTTGCAGGGCCAGGAAGGGAGGCGGCGCGTCGGAAGCCGGCAACCATATCTCTCGCTCTTCGCCTCCCTTGCTGCACTGGCAACTACGCTGCGACAGGAGACGCAAGAGAGGCGGCGGCCGAAGGTGGCCTTATAAAGACCAAGGCTCGCGCGGGGTCCTCATCGAGCAAAATACTAAAATACGAAAGGGTTTATAGTAATTGCCTTTTGTTTCACGCGCGAGCGGGATACGGGATAGGATGATCCCGATTCCCGATTGCAAACATATGGTACAGCTGGCTGTCAGTTGCCATGTCAGACGAGCATGTGGATCGGGGAATAACCGGTGGTGATGCCGCGGGCTCTCCGCGTGGGCAGAAACTGAAACAGAGTTCACCGGAGAATATCCGTTCTTTCGTGTATGTATACCTAATTTCTGTAAGGAAAAATTAATGTTAAGTCCATTTAAGGTGAAGTGATGTGCCTCATCCGCGCGCTGCTGGCTCTGGCCGCCGACCACCAGGAAGCGTGTCTTCCCTTTTCTCCTGTTGGGTGGTGATGGGTGAGAGCTTTGGAGAGTGAGAACAGCAATAGAAGAGATGCGACAGAGATCAGAGTTCGGAGCAGAGGAAATGCCGAAGAGAACAGAGAGATCTCAGATCTGGAGAAAAGAGCGGGAACAACCACACTCTCTCCATTAGTTCATTTATATATATATATGACGCCATCTCAGCATTACAGAGTGTACAATACGTGGCAATGTGTCACGGTGGAATTACAGCAACAATTACAGAATCTGTGCAGGTGAAAATCAACCTGGATCATCCTCATGTATTTTATCCTTAACATGCCCCCTCAAACTAAACGGGGGAAGCACGTTAAGTTTGTACCTTAAATTCTCAAATTGTAATGTGACAAGTGGTTTTGTGAAGATATCAGCAATTTGGTCCCTATTGGAAATGTGCTGAACCAAAAATTCTTTCTTCAATATTAGCTGCCGAATAAAATGAAAATCTATTTCTATGTGTTTAGTTCTTGCCCGAAAAACTGGATTAGCTATGAGATATATAGTTGAAACATTGTCACACCATATAATTGTCAAACTGGTAAGAACCAACTTTAATTCACATATCAATTGCTTAATCCATAACAGTTCTGTAACTATAATAGCAAGAGCCCGCATTTCAGCCTCAGTGCTGGACCGATCCACAGTATGCTGTTTTTTGCAGACCATGAAATCAAATTCTTTCCCATATAAATTCCAAACCCACGTGTGGACCGTCGGTCATCCGGACAATTGGCCCAATCAGCATATGTAAATACATGTAAATTGAAGTCTTCAGTAGGGGTGCAAACGAGCCGAGTCGAGCTGAGTAGTATGGTGTTCAAGCTCGGTTCGTTTATTTTACACGAGTTCGAGTTCGAGCTCGAGTTTTAGCGAGTATGTGGAACCCTTGTTCAAGCTTTGGTTCGTTTATTAATCGAGCCGAGTTGAGCTCGAACTCGAGTAGTAGTTAGACTAAAATTCAATTCATATTCAAACTTAAGCTATATACAAACTCCTTTATAAAGTCAAAATCAAGGAAAAGTCATTTGTGAAACTTTAGATTTAACTCATTTATGAAACTCAATCTAAGTTTAAACTCAAATTTTGAATTATTTAATATATTTAAGCGACAATATATAAATATTAATACTTAAAATTTAATTTTTAAAAATAAATATATAATATAATATTTAATCGAGCTGCTCGCGAGTTTATCGAGCCGAGCAGGAGTCTGTTCAAGCTCGGCTCGTTTAATGAGTCGAGCTTTATTTTTTGTTCAAGCTTGTTCATTTAACATAATAAACTAGCCGAGCTTCGAGTTACTTGTCGAGTGTATCGGTTCGCTTGCACCCCTAGTCTCCAGGTTGAAGTAATAACCCATAGTCATGAGTATGCTTGAGGTATCTAATAATACATTTGACTAAGACCATATGCGCTTCAGTTGGGGTTGCCAAAAATTGGCAGACTTTATTGACAGCATAGGCCACATCTGGCCTAGTAATTGTAATGTATTGTAAAGAACCAACCAGACTACGATAGTAAGTTGGATCAGAAAGAAGTTCACCATCCGACTGAGAAATAACAGTTCTTGCAGCAAGAGGGGTAGTACATGGCTTTGAATCTTTCAAATGTGCTTTCTGTAGAACATCCATGACATATCTATTCTGACTTAACTGTATGCCTTGAGAAGTGCGAATAACTTCAATGCCCAAGAAGAAATTTAAATCTCCAAGATTCTTTAACGAAAAAGAACTTGATAAAGATAAAATCAGATCATGCATTTTTGTCGGATCATTTCAGTTATGATGATACCATCAACATATATCAAGATGTAAATAATAACATGCCCCACAGTGTAGAGAAAAAGAGACGGATCACAGACTGAAGCTTGAAAACCAATTTTAACTAAATGATCATAAAGACGAAAAAACCAAGCCCGAGGAGCCTGTTTTAATCCATACAAAGCCTTATGCAACTTGCAAACAGAATAGGGAGAAGATTGATCAATAAACCCTGGTAGTTGGACCATATAGATATCCTCATTTAGGTTCCCATGGAGAAAAGCATTATTGACGTCAAGCTGAGTAATTTTCCATTGATAAGTGACAGCTATTGACAAAATTAGCCGAATGGTAATAGGCTTAACCACGGGACTAAAAGTTTCATTATAGTCTAGCCCATTCTCTTGATTAAACCCTTTTGTAACTAACCTGGCTTTATAGAGAGCAATGGTGCCATTTGAATCTCTTTTGATTTTATAAACCCATTTGCATCCAATGACATTGGAATTAGTGGGGGGATACACAAGTGACCAGGTTCCATTTTTCTGCAGTGCAGAAAATTCTTCGGACATGGCTCTTCTCCATTGAGGGAGCTGATTAGCAGCCTTAAAATTAGTTGGTTCAAGCTCTTGACATACATCAACATGTAAGGCATATCTACTAGGTGGATGAGAAGAAACTGGATCTGGTTTGGCCAGAATGTCTTTCAAGGAACGATACCTCTTTGGAGGACTTGAAGAAGCATGATCATCAGAAATAGGCATAGACATATGTGAAGAATTTGTAGTGGAAGACAAAGAAGCCAAGTGTGCAGGAGACTCAATAGAAGTATCATTGAAAGATTCCTAAATTCACCACCCCAATCACTCTTAAAAAACTTTATTTTCGTCGTAAAGAGATTCTCAACTTGTCTCAAGTGCAAAAAAATAGTAAGAACATCACTTTTTGCTGCAATCGGATAGATCCAACAGTATCTGCTGAAATAGTCTATAAAGGTAACATAGTATCTATTACCATGTGCACTAAGATGAGGGGAAGGACCCCAAACATCCGAAGTCACTATCTCAAGTGGATGACTAGAAACAAATGTAGACAAAGGAAAGTGCAATCTATGATTTTTAGCTACAACGCAGTGTGAACAGAAAAAAGACTTTTGTGAATGAAAAGGTGTCCCAATGGAGGTAAGAACATGATGCACCGTGCGAAGAGCTGGATGCCCAAGCCTCTTATGCCAAGTATGTACAGCTTCAGACGTCAAAGCCATAGGGTAATTAATGCTATCACCTTCAGGAAGTAAATGATAAAGCCCATTGATATTACGGCCTCTGCATAGGAGTCTCCTTGTCTTGATGTCCTTAACAAAGCAATGTGTGGGGAAAAATCAAAATATGCATTGTTGTCCTTTGCAAATTGAGATACTGACAAGAGACTCTTTGCTAATGATGGAACATGAAGAACATTCTAAAATTTAAAAAAATTATAATCAGAATTATCAATATGAGCAATGTTTAAGCCTTCTCCACTACCAACATGAACTTGATCATACCCAGTATATGGAACTAGATTAGTCAAATTTGAAATATTTGGTGTCATATGGTTATTAGCACCGGAATCAGGATACCATACATTATCAGTTGAAGCATTTGTAGAACTAGACGAAGCCAAGTTAGCAGTGTACTGAGTGCCAAAAAACTGATTGCTAGAGAACTGGTTTGGAGCAGAAAAATTATTAGGCTGAGTGTTTCCAAATGTACCAAGAGGTCTGAAACTCAAATCAAATCGTTTCCAACAAGTTAAAACAGTGTGCCCTTTCTTCTCACACAATTGACAAACCGAAGGTGAAGACTGCCCATAATTCTGAGAAAAAATAGTACTATTATTTCGATCTGCATATTGAACATTCTGAAAATTCTGTGGATACTGTGCATGCTGAAAATTCTGTTGATACTGAGAATTGGTAAAATGTTGCTGATACTGTCCTCTATTACGACCACCATTCCTACCTCTACCACCTCTTGACCTTCCTGAATTTCCTCTAAATTGAGTGAATTGTTGCTGAGAATTGAAATTAGTTCGAGCTAAGTTAGCAGCTAATTCAGTGACATTCTGATGATGTTTCTGTAGAAAGATCTCATGATTTATTAATAGACCTTGTGCATCATCAATAAACAATGTGGACACATTAGACCGAGTGGTTAAAGAGGTGACAAAAGACTCGTACTCAGGTCCTAAACCTCCAAGTATGTATAATAATAAATCACTTGCAGAAATAGGCTCATTAGCTAATGCAAGAGAATTAGCTATACTCTTCATTTTCTGTAAATACTCACAGACTTTCATCGAACCTTTCCTTATTTGCTGTAACTGGAGTCTTAATTGCATGATACATGCCTTAGAAACAGAAGCATAGGTCGCTGCTATGCCATTCCACAAATATGCAGAAGTAGTAAATCCAACTACTAGAGGAAGAACGGATTCAGAAATTGAAGAAATAAGTATCATAAGAACAATATTATCATATTGTTTCCATGTTTCTGCATCAGGATTGATCATATCCTTGGTTGGATCAAACGGATCCAATATGATTTTAGACGGACAAGGAACACTTCCGTCAATTAATCCCATCAACTTGTAAGACATGAAAAATGGTATGAACTGAGCCCTCCATACCATATAGTTTTCATTGTTAAGCTTCACGGATGCAGTGAATGAGATATTTGGGATTGACACAATAGAAGACGAATTAGGCAAAGCGAACGGTAACCTGGAAACTGCTGAAGACGTTGAACTGCTTGAAGCCTCCATCAGTGAAGATCCTGGAGCTCTGATACCAAGTGAGAACAACAATAGAATTCAGAATAGAAAAGATGAGACAGAGATCAGAGTTCGGAGCAGAGGAAGTGCTGAAGAGAATAGAGAGATCTCATATCTGGAGAAAAGAGCGGGAACAACCACACTCTCTCCATTAGTTCATATATATATATATACGCCATCTCAGCATTACAGAGTGTACAATACGTGGCAATGTGCCACGGTGGAATTACAGCAACAATTACAGAATCTGTACAGGTGGAAATCAACCTGGATCATCCTCATGTATTTTATCCTTAACATGGAGTGGGAGGATTCTATCCCCGCATCTCTCCTTTCTCTCATTTTGATGTTCGATCCGATTTGGGAGGCTTTCCCTCTTGTTCGTGCCAGTGATCGGGACGAATGATTATTTCACACATTTCTGGTAGGTTTTCTGATTGCTTCTCCTTGTTCGTGCACAGGTTTCTGTGAATAAAAGGTACAATGGATGAAAACCCAATGTCTCCTTCCGTTGGTGCCGTTGTGACACTTCTAGGTGGGATCTGTTTTTTATGTAAAATCTTTGTGTAGTTTAACAATAATTGAATTTATTTCCTTATATCTATATAGAAATAAAAGTTAGACATACTTCAATAAAATTGTTACTTTATTCATCTTATGTTAATTAAATTCTTAGTTGATTGATTGTACACGTACTTTTGATATAATAGTTGAGTATGTATAATTAATCAAATTGTGTTACCTATATTTATTGCTTAAAAAATATTGCATGTTAATATTTTAGTTTTTTGCTTGAGATAATTCAAATTGGTCCCATGGGTTTCATATTTATTATATTTTATTTTTTTACTTCTCCTGTCATTGTCGGTCCCTAGCCCATATGAGAAAAAGAGAGGGTTACGGTAGGTGACAACTAACGTAAAACATATGTTATTTCTATTTTTATGGATTCTAATTCTATTTATTCTTCTGATAGGTCAAGTTGGAGCTCAAGCATTAGAGGTACAGTGGGTTGAGTTAGGGAGAGACCCTTCTACCTTGGGTTGCAGAGTAGGGAGTCTTTTTGGAGGTGGGATTTTAAGACAAAGAGAGCATTGGATTAGGAGGGGTGGGGATGATCAACCCTCCTGTAATCATCATAGCAGGAGAGTGTGCATGTCCAACCCTAGTCAAGTAAAGTATGAGTCAAGATTACATGTTGGCATGTGGAATCTAGGAACTCTCATAGATAAATTGATGGAGCTGGTAGACACAATGTAGAGATGTAAGATCAATATTGCCCGCATTTAGAAAAATAAATGAAAAAGGAAGAAAGCCAAAGAGGTGGGAGGGTCAGGTTTCAAACTCTGGTACATAAGGTAGACATCTAATAAAAATAGAGTTGAAATCATTTTGCATAGTACCCTCAAAGACAATGTGGTATATGTGGTTCAACTAGGTGATAGGATTATCCTAATTAAGGTGATTGCTCATCACGAGATAATCATTATAATTAGTGCTTATGCACCTCAAATAGGTGTCAGTAGTGAGTTGAAAGTTCAATTCTGGGAGGACATGGACGATATTATGCAAGGGATACCGAATGAAGAGAGTGTCCTGATTGCTAGTGATCTCAATGGTCATGTCAAGTCCCAAGGAAGTGGATTTGAGAGCATCTAGAAGGCTTTGAGTATGGAAATAGAATGAAGAGGGAAAAAATATCTTGGTGTGTGTGGTGGCTTATGGACTAATCCTAATGACTACCTACTTTATCAAGAGAGACTTCCATCTAATAACATTTATGACTAAGTGTAGAGTCAAACTGACTTTACCCTTACTAGGAAAATGATGCATGCCCCATGTAAGGATTGCAAAGTCAGACCTAGTGAAGTGTTCATAACTCAGCATAAACTCCTGGTCTTGAATTTTAAGGTCTGAGGGCAAATGCAAACAGTGCAACAAAAGAGTAACCCTAGGATCAAATGGCATGAACTGAGGGGTGGTAAGCAAGAGACATTTATAAATGAAGCTTCCAAGTTTAAGAAATGGGATTTGAATAGAGAGGCTGAGTTAATGTGGGCTAACATGATATCAAAGATTAAGGTGTTAGGAAAATTTTTTTGGGTTAGTCTATAGGGCGTGGTTCACCTATGAAAGAATAGTGGTGGTAGAATGATGACGTGTAGTGAGCAGTGAAAAACAAGAGAGAGTTGATTAAGAAATTAGACCTTATAGGAGAGCTAAGAGCGAGACAAAAAAGATAGTTAGACGAGCTAGGGAGTCAACATGTAATAAGTTATATAAAAATTGGGGCACAACGGAAGGTGAAAAGGATATTTATGAACTAGCCAGGTTGAGGGAGAGAAGATTTCGAGACTTAGGATAGATTTAGTGTATTAAAGATAAGGAGGAGAGGGTGTTGACCCAAGATGTGGACATTTAGGACATTTAGGAATAATGAAAATGTTACTTTAAAATACTTTTCAATGAGCCTATTTCTGATATTACAACGAAATTAGAAAGGATCAAAGACAAGGGGTGGAGTCCTCCCAACAAATTACACTCCGCTAAAAGTGCATCTTGTGGTAAGAAGAATAGAGACTTCAAAGATGTGTAGTCCCAGTAACATACTGATTGAAGTTAGAAAGTGTTTGGGCGAGAGGGGAGTGGAGTGGCTAACTCTTCTCTTTAATAAAATTGTCACCTTCGAAAGGATGCCAAATAAATGGAGAAAGAGCATTTTTATGCTGCTATTTAAGAGAAAAGGAAACATTAAAAATTGTAAGAACTATAAAGGTATTAAGCTCATGTCTCAAACTATGAAGTTGCGGGAGAAGGTTATAGAAAGAAGACTTTGAGAGCATACTTAGATCTCAAGAAACCAAATTGGATTCATGTTAGGTAGATCAACTAGAAAACTATCTTTCAAACTACGTAATTAGTAGAGAGATATAGGGACTTGAAGATAGATATTCACATGATTTTTATAGATTTAGAAAAAGCTTATGATCGGGTTCCAAGAGAAGTTCTTTGATGGGTGTTAAAAAAAATATGGTGCCTAGTGGCTTCATTAACATCATCAGGGACATATATGATGGTGTGACCACCCAAGTTTCCTCATTAGGTAGGGAGTCGGGAGCCTTTCCTATGTCAATTGGGCTACGCCACAGATTTACTTTAAGCCTATTTCTTTGTGTCCTGGTCATGGATGAAATAACTAAATATATATAAGAGAATTTACTTCAATGTATGATGTTCTTTGATGATATTGTTCTAATTGATAATACTCAAAAAGATATTAACAAGAAACATGAATGATGGATAACCATTTTAGAAGTTAAAGGGTTCAAGATTAGTAGTATGAAAATAGAGTATATGAACTTCAGATTTACGAAACCCTTATAGTTGAAGAGGTCGAAGTACCTTTGGTTGGAAAGGTCTTCACATCGGATACCCAATATAAATATTTGACTTCAATTTCACATATGGATTGGGAATGTGATGAAGATGTCAACCACATGATTAAAGTGAGATGGTTGAAATGATGGCAAGCGATAGAGATTCTATGTGATGGTAAAATCCCTCTAAAATTAAAAGAAAATTTTTATCACATAGCTAAAAAACCCACCATGCTCTACAAAAGTGAGTGTTGGGTAGCTAAGAAAAAGCACACTGCCAAATTGAGTGTAGCTTTAATGCAGATGCTAAAGTGGATGTGTGGTCACCCAGAGTAGATAGAACCCACAACGAGTGCATTAGGGATAAAAGTGAGAGTTACAAGAATTAATGATATTGTAAAAGAGAGAAGACTTCATTGGTTTGGGTATATCAGGTGGAGAGGTATGTCCAAGTTAACTTGGCATAAGCATATCCAGTATGACTTAGAAGAACTAGGCATATAGGAAGAGCTAGAAGAAGACCGTAGAAAATGGAAAAGACAAATCTATGTAGCCGACTCCAATCATTCGGGACTAAGGCTTTGAGTTTAAGTTAATGTTAGGTTCATTTAACAAAGTTACCATATCATTAGTACATTTTTAAAAATACTTTAACCTTAGATTCATTTTTCTTTTTATGATTCATTTCATTAGAAGTGCCATGAAGTCCACTTGAAGTAATTATCAATACCCAAAATGCCCTCTACATTAACCCTCAATATACCCTCCCTCTTCTGCCGGTTTGCTTTGGACATTCTAAATGCTAGTGTAGGCACGTAAATTTAACGTAGTTGTGGAGTTTAAAATTCATGTTTTTCTAGATAACATTGAAATTTTTTAAAAAGCAAACTAGTTTTCTAAAAATCAGGTAAAAAAGCCCCACTAGGAGAGGTAACGTCCCAATAGTGAGGGTGTCTGGCATGTCAAACATCGGGACATTAGATAAGTTGCCAAGTAGGGCTTAACTGTTCCAACCAAAACTTGATAGATTTGACCCTAGTCAACACAGAGTTGACCTGCACTTATTGATGAAGTGTGGAAGCTTCCCACCCTCTAAAACATCAAGTACTATAATGACAAAGGTCAACTCCTGCACCAGCTTTTGGTATAGTGCATTTAAGGGCATTTAATGACTGCTAAATGTCCCTAGCTTCAGGACATTTGATGCTACATTAGCAGGACGTCAACTGTCCTCTGAAAGTGTCAATTTATGCTTGAAATGTCCCTAAATTCTGTCTATAAAAGAAAATGTCCTAACAATGTTTTCGAGGTTCACCTAGCTCTCAAGTAGTATAGTTTATTGCCAAGAGAGTTCTCAGGAGTCCATCAATCCATTTTCTTCAAGAACACCCTCAAAAGCTAACACCAAACCTTCATTCCCTTCATCATCCATCCATATCACCATTCGCAAACTCTTGATGGTCTCTAAATTCAAGGAACCAATTGAGATTCTACATCAAACGTAGTCTACAAGAGGTCCTACATGCAGACCATCAACTTGGAGTTTCTCTAAGAGGAGTTCAAGGCACTGACTGAGTAAAATTAGACTTCAAGAGTAGCAGGCATCCCCTTTACCAAGACATCCCACCACTAGGGATGTTAAACACACATGCTATCAAGACGTCAAGGTGTCTAGAGTGTAGGATCTAGCTCTTGGACCTATTCTTCTTTGTTTTTCTTCCTAGTCTTTTGTACATCACTTCAACTTCAATCTCATTAGAGTACATGTTAGCATGCATGCAAGCATTTAGTTTCTATTTTGCACTATAAAATACCCACTAGGGGTTAGGAGATAGTCCTAACCTGATTCGTTCCTTCCCTTTTGTGATTTCATGTTTCGTTTGAAGAAGGTGCTACACTCCATCTAGTTCTAACTTCATCTTTACATTTCTTCTTGTGTTCACTTATTTTTTTAGGAGTAAGCAAGTTCTTTCTCAGGCTCCTTCTTCTCGGTCCACGGAAGAGAAGGAAATCATAATACCACAAATTTTCCCATTATTGAGGTGCGCATATTCAAACTTTAAGCACTTTATATTTCCTTTCCATTTATTTTTGGAGCTTTCGGCTCTTGGCAACCACATTCTTTTCTTTGCATATTGACCACTTCTTCTTCTCTTCCTTTCTCTATTTCAACACAAACCGAACCATCTCTCCTGTGTCCAAATGATTTTGAGGGCTGAAGGTTTGGGGTTTAAGATGGGTGTGGGAGAAGAGAGGGAGAGGAGAGAGAAAGAATAGGTTCGTCCCTTCATCGATGAAAACTGGACTCTCTCCATAGCTAGTAGACCTCACCGAAGAAAGATGTTGAGATTGCATTTAAGGAGGTGAGGCACTATGATCCTTCATGAGTAGCTCATCTTCGTGAACAAGTTGAATCTTCTAATACCATTCTTGTCTTGGAGTGAATAGGTCACTCCAAACCCTTGTCTTGCTTTCTTCTAGTGTGAATCATGTGGCCCCCTTTGCATTTCTTCTTATGGATCGCATTGCCTCTTTGCGGTATTCATTGGTGTACCCAAAGAGATCCGTATCCAATATGGTGTCACTCTATTAAAGTAGAGGACAATCATCTCGAGCAAGCTGAAATTCGTCTATGCTTAGGATGCCAGACAAGTAATCAATGTACCCTATGATACCACATTATTCTACGCAGTAGGCCATGAAGGGATAGCCAATGCTAAACCAATAATGACCGTAGAAGAATAATGTTAGGGAAGAGTAGTCAGAGTACTCCCGCTGGTAGCACATGGTGCTATCATGCTTCCCCTATGCTAGATGCTAGTTTGCTTAGTTAGCTAGGCGAAGAAAATATATTGTCATGACCTAGAAAAATAACATCAAATATGCATAGTGGAAAATAACATGTTTCTAAAATCGTGACAGTGGGATAAAAACCTATGTAGAACTAGGTTTGTATTAACAAACACACCTCAACAAGATAAGTCACAAACAACCTAAAACAAGGTCCAAAAGACAACTAAAGTACTAAATAAAATAGATAGTCCAAAACAACAATTCTCGTGGCTACACAAGCCAAGTTAGTCAACCAACTAAGCATAACCAAAACAACTAAGCTTTTGTCTCCTCAGCCTCATACTTAACAACTGGATCATCCAAATCACCTCCTTCCTCAAATTCAGTTTTCAAGGAATCTATAAAATCATAATTTTTAAAGGAAAAGGGGTGAGTTATATTGACTTAGTAGATGTTAGTCTCTCTACTATACAGTTAGCAATAATATAAAATTACTTTGGTAGCATTGGCGTATAACTAGCTTTTATCCAAGTCATATAGATTTAATATGCTACATGTTAACTTCTTGAACTTGAAAATTGCATACAAATATTTCTGTATGTACATATCATGGCTTGGAATTTAAAGTTCTAATAGCATGATCAAAAGACCTATTATATATCAACATGTCATATATTTAATCTAAATTTATTAAACATGCAATATACTTAGCAGTTTTAACATTTTATATAACATTAATGCAATCTGACTAAATTTCATGTCTCACACATATAAAATCATTTCAATTGTCCTTAACAAAATAAATTTAATCATACAATTTATTGAATCCAATAAGTCCAATAAGGCAGTGGCTACAGATAAGCAACAAGTAGGTTCTGGTGTGTCTCGAGAGGTAACATAACAGATCAACATGCCATGACATGTTGCAGTACAGATTGACATGATGTAGCATGTAGCAGAACATAACAACCTACTTCAGCAGATACCAAACATGAGCACATGTCTTATCACTTTTCTTATCCATGTATCATATCTTGTTCATATCATCATGTCATGGGCATGCCATCATTTCATATATATATATATATATATCATCTTATAAGCACGCCATCTTTTCATGTACATGTTATCATTTCGTAGGTATGCCATCATTTCTTGTACATAACAACATTTCATATACTTCTCATCATCATTCTATGCATCAATACATCATTTTATGTACATACTCTTATCATACAATACATTATATCATTCTTTCACATGTATGTTATTGTAATATCATGCATCATGTCGTCATATCATCATATGCCTCTCATAATCATATAATACACCATATAATTATTTCATCATCTACCTATCATGGTCATACAAAACATCATCTCTTTATCGTTTTATGCATACTATCATCATCCAATCATACATCATGTATTCTTATGGACATACTAACATATTCATATTTACACAATCTAATTAAACAAGCTTATAATCATGACTATGCAAAACATCAATATAAATATAACAAAATTATAACATGCTTCTAAAATAGAAAATCTATTCATTTGAACGTTTCTAAGCATATTTTACTACATTCAATCATATAGAGCATGGAGATTTCATATTTAAAGCTAAACATGCCATTTATTCAATATTTCATGATTTAAAAATATGAAATCCTCTAAACCATTCATCTAACCACATAAAAAATAGTAGTATGATGTCTTAACCATAACCAATTAACATACAATCATGAATTCTATACTTTTTTTTCAGTTAAATAATTTATATCAAGATACTAACATATAGCTAGATTACTCACTTTTTAAAGTTTTTGATATTATCATATCTTAACAGGTTCAAAAATTATTATACCGTGTTTGAGACACTCTACCTGAATTTTCCTGAATTTTAAAGATTTTTATAAGATTTATCGTGATTTTATTATGTTAAATAAGTCTTTAAACAAAAATATGTTGAATCAGGCTAAGCGGCCAACACTAGATAGGCATCAGTTCAGCAGCTTCTTGTGTCTGAGAGGCGAACATGTGTAGTCAACAAAGACAGACGTATATGGAGGGAGTTAGTTGCTCGTGGCCAAGGGAGACAAACGTGTGCACCGAGGGAGGCAGACATGTCAGTGGTAAAAACTCCACAATGTTGACGATGATCACAATTGCACCGACAATGATGATAGTGAAAGGAGGAAGGGTAAAGAGAGGAGGTGTGGCGGAGTTACATATTTTAGGATTAAATTTTTTTGTACCAAATATCACTTTATTTTGTTTCTTTTTTTGTTTGCTTGTTTTTGTTTTCCTTCGACGAAGGATCGCCTGCAATATGAATATGGTATGTTCTTTTGTTTTTGTTTCAAGAAGAATTACCTACACTATCCTATCATTTGCTATCTATTTATGCACTGGGGTTCGAAGAAGGAGCTGAGAATTATTGCATGTGAGAAACTATTGTAAATATTTATTGTCACGACCTGGAAAATAAAACAAAGAGCACAACTACGTAGCGGAAAACATTACGTCGTGACAGTGGGAGAAATCTATCATTCGGATTTCAGAATCCAAACAAACATGTAGATAACCTTAACAACAAAGTCCACATAACTCCACAAGATTTCAATATAGACTTAAACATTAAACAAGCTAAAAACCAAACCAAGTTCCCATAACTCCATAAAACTTCAACCAAAACTTGAACATTTAAACAACCAAGTTCTAAACCAAGGTCATTCACAAGTTCTATTTCTAAAGAAAAACAACTAGATATAGTTTAACTACACAACATCCTATAAATCCAAAATAAGCAATTTGTTAAAAATAAAATATCACTATGCTCCAACTCTAGGGGATTCTATTCCTTCCACGGCCTCTTCCTGAGCTTCCAAACCAATCTCCTAATCTTCAATACTCGTTGAAAAATTTTAACCCACAATAGGGTGAGTTCGGGGACTTTGTAGGATTTACACCCATTACCCATCAATCAGATAAGTAACATATAATTATGCGATAATAGATAACATAGCTACATTGAGATGTGATACAAAGCTAATAAATGTCTTCTATAGTTATCTATAACTCATGACCAAACCATGATTAACTTGAAGAAAAATATTATGCCAATGCTATACAATTCTAGACTAATGCACACATAACCATACAAACTAGACAATTATCATCTAAAAAACCTCAAGACCTAATTTAACATGATCAAACTAACATAGGACAGATCTTATTTTTCTAACCTAACATGAATTAGCATCTATCCATGACATGCAAATAACACAAGTTCATATTCTTTTCAAACACATAGTCAAATAGCAAGGAATTGGTCGTCTTGCTCTACATATCGCAAGTACAAATTGCAATTACCAGCTCTAATATATATATAGTAGTAACATATACTAAGCTAGCCCAAAGTGCACCTAGGCAATGGTGACACTAAGGGAAAAACCATGGTAATTCGAGATCTGTGGGAGGGAGGGATTCATCTAAGATACCCACTGCCCACAGGCAATTGACTAAAAATAGGTTGGTGGAGCCTTCATAACATGTCATAACAAGTTTTGAATCATGACACACCTAATTAATATCATGCACACAAGACATAAACATGACATTTTAATGCCTTTCATGCAAAACAAATTATTTTATTATGAACTAGACAAGTCTGGTACCAACCGGCTTGGTTGACATGTTCTAAACCAAACCTATATCAAACTTGACCATATGAACATAACCATATCATGCATGACAAAACTAAACAAAATTTACATGATCCACACACATGCAATGACAAGGCGAACTAGACATGTTTAATTACATATACAAGGCAATTAACCTAAATCAAGCTTGGCATAAACTAAACATATTAGGTTCTGATGTAATCAACCATAATCTGGCCTAAACAGGTTTTGAGAAGTGAAATTTGATGACCTATGATTTTTTTTAAGCCTACACATAATTATCTTTCAATTCTAGGTCCAACTAGCATATAATGACATACATAATTAACATATGGTCAAAAATTATGAAAATATTTATACCCAACTAGATATCATGCTAAACATGTTCCAAAGTATACAAAATAACAATTTCAAGATTCTAATTTCAAAGATTTCGAGAAAAATCACTAATCTTGAGTCCAAGGTCTAAACTAGTCAAATTAAGGTCCATAAGTTAATTATGCATATTTTCTCATCAAAATGGGGTCAAATAAATAGAAGATATTGAAAAACCTACTTGGATACTTCTGTGAAATTTTATGATTTTTTTGGATTTTATTCTATTTTTTGGCCTTATCTCTTATTTCTGGAATTAATAAATCAGATAATTCTAAAAACTTGAACCGGGCGGCTCGAATTAGAAGAACCGGGTGCTGGACCAGGTGGTTCGACTGGTTGGATCAGGGCGGCTCGGTGGCATTGGGCCGACGGATGGACCGGGTAGGCGAGCCGGCAGCTCGAACGGGTGTCCACGCGGCTAAAGCAGTGGTGCTCGCGACGGAGGGAGGCAACCGACAAAGGTCGCAGCGGTGCTCTATGACATCTGGGCTCCGGAGGCGACCAACAAGGGTGCCTCTGCCCATGACGGCGACAACAAAGGGTGGGGCAAAGGTCGGCGACGGCGACGGCTAGTGAGATTTCTCGCGGCAGTTTCGGCCAGAATAGGGGAGGTCCGGCGAGGTGGCTAACAACGACGGAGGGGCTCACGGTGGCAATGAATGGAAGCAGCCGTGGCACGGGGGGTTGGACAGCGACCAATGGAGACTGTAAGGTAGGAGGGAGAAGGGAAAAGCAAGTGACGGTGGCGACTGGGGGGGTCTTGAGGCAGCACGTCCGGTGGAACAGGGGAGGGTCGCAGCGACGATGGCGACGCGGCAGTGACCACGGCAGTGGCTGGACAAAGACTCACGGAGAAGGCAAGGGGAGGATGGATGTGGCTCGCAAGTTCGCAACCGCAACGATGGGGTGGGGGAGATGGCGAGAGAGATTGACGAGGTAGCAAATTAGGGAGGGACGACGGCGAGAATCCGGGGATGGGAGTAGGGGTGTCAATGGGCCGGGCCCGGCCCAGCCCGAGGTCGGCCCGCTTAGGGTCTGGTCCAAAATATATTGGCCCGGCCCAACCCGGCCCGCACTATATTGTTGGCCTGGCCCAACCCGGCCCACAAAAATTATTGACTTGGCCCGACCCGGCCCGGCCCGGTCCAACTATATATTTTATAAATAAATATTTATTAAATCTAATAAATCTAATTATTTAAGATAACATTATAAAATTAATAATAATTTAATTAAAAAATATTTTTAATAAGTAAAAATGATGATTTTGACATAAAAAAGTGAAAGTTCTTTGGCCCATTTTAGCTCGCGTCGACCCACTTTGGCCCGTATGTCAGCCCGACTAAAGTCCGTGGGCCAAAATCTTTGGCCCATCAAATGATCCGTAGCCGGCCCGGCCCACGAACCCGTGGGCCGGCCCAGCCCATTGCCATCCCTAGATGGGAGGACAGTTACCAAACTAAAAAAAATCTATTTTATTTAAATCGGATATTACATTTATGCAACGTGGTCTATAGCATTTTGCATGCATATACTGTCATTTGACCCTTCAGTTCAAACATTAGATGATCGGTTAAACATTTCAAAAAGAATTGGTTGCACAGTTCAAAAAACGAACTAAACAAAAAAAGTGAGATTTTAAAAAAAAACAGACGCTTTTCAACTATTCTTTCGCTCATCAGTCATTACATATTCACCCAGATGGTTTAGTTTGTGTTGACGGGCAAGGCAGTTTGGAGCAGCGAAAAGAGAAGGGCAAAACAGTCCTTTCGTTCCTCCTTCTACGGCATCTCTAGTTCTCTACGGTTTCTGTTCAAATTGGAGCGGATATATGAAAGAACTTTGAAAAACAATCAGATCTTGTGATATAAACATTTGACTAGGCCTAGTGTCAAAGAAGAGGTGTTGAAACGAATGTTGTATTCATTTCGGGCGGATCTAAGGACAATTTAGGTGGAAGGAGATAATTGAGTCGGGAATTTTATTGATGTCCAATTAAGGATGTTTTGTTGAGAATATTGAGAAGATTTCAATAATCAAAATCTACATTTTATTAACGTATTCAAATGCTTTTTACTATTTTATCTGACAACAGTATGAGACATTTGTGCTATTATCAATTTTAAAATTGATATTGATGAATTGTCAAAAAGTGTTTGATTTAATATTAAGATAGTAAGAAGCATTTGAACAAGTTATGATTTGATATTATCAATTTTAAATATTTTATTAAAACAAAACATGTCATTTTATACTGTCAACTTGAATAAGTTTTAATATTGATATTATAATATCTATAAATATGAATATCAAAATTAATACAGCATTTTTATACCATAACCAAACAGGTATTAACTTTTAGCGCGTAATAGTCAACATTAGATTGAAGCATCCTATTTTCTCTCAACTTTTGATTATAGAGAATGTTAGTTATCATCAATTTTGTATTTTTGAAAAATACATAGAGATAAAAGTTATTTTAAATATTTTCTCTACTTAATTCTAACTAAACCGATCGATCGCATCCTTGATATCGAGTGAAAATTTTATGATCTACACTAAGGTTTGTTTTGGTTTAATCTGAATTTTTGAATTCTTGCTTTTATGTCTAATTTCTTAGTTTTTTTAATAAAATTAAATACTTAATTTGATTAATATATTTCTATGTTAATAAAAAATTATAATGTGCCTCAGATATTTAATTAATAACTAAAATTAACCTAATAAATAAAATTCTAAATACTAGTCGACTCTTGTAATTTAATTCCGTCACAATTTTGATACGTTCCTCAAATTAGATAAAAAATCAGAACAACTAAGATAACTCACACTATCATGAGACTAATCACAGCTTCTACTACGAGCACTACCAAATATTAAAATTATATAATAATACTATTTCTCCGAACAACACATAACAACATAAGAAAGTAACTACAGATCTGGCAAATTCAAAGATAATTAATTTTTCTAAGTCAATCACATAAATAATTTTACATTGTTTACTCAATTGGGTGAGGGATGTAACTATTTGTCAATGTAACTAACCGGCCTCAAAAAGATTATCTTATGTTCAATAATATGAGTATTTTTAATTAACACAGATGCATTGACTATGAACAACCAAAGATAGTAAGACGCAAGATATATATATATATATATTGAATACAGTCTAATATTAATGATTTTGTGATTTTTTTGGCTTCTTGAAGAATTGGTGAGATGTGGTTATGGCGGATGGATAGAGTTATCGTGTGAAAGCAGATGTCAGATTTATTGCAAGAACAAACCCTTCTAGTATATATACTAGGTGATTGGAACTGCATCAGGTACCCACATGAAAAGTGGGGGCGGGGGGAGGGGGGAGCTCCTCCTATCTATTCTCATATGTACCAGTTTGAACAGTTTATTCAACGTAATAGCCTAGTTGATATCTGATTGGAGGGGCCAATGGAGGTGGGGGTCTCCTCCTATCTATTCTCAGATGTACCAGTCTGAACAGTTTATTCAACGTAATAGCCTAGTTGATATCTGATTGGAGGGGTCAACATTCACATGGTCAATTAAAAGAAGATTTTCTCATAATATCTGGGAGAAGTTGGATCGATGTTTGGCATCTATGAATTAGGTAAATCCTTTTCAAAATGCTAAACTTGTTATAGTGATCATACACCATTATTGCTCATTACTAATCCTATTGTAGAAAAAAAAAGAGGTTGGTTTCGGATAGAAGCTGCTTGGCTCCAACATTGGTCTTTTAAAAGCTTTGCTAAGGCTGTTTGGATTAGGGGTTCCAATCTTACAGTGCATTATGATTGGAAAATGAGGCAGTTGAGGCAAGACTTATTATACTGGAAAAGAAAGGTCTTTGGCAATATTAATCATCAGTTAAATGGGATCAAGGAGAAATTAAAACTCTTTAGCCTATTCCAGAAGGGCAAAAACATATAGATTATGAGATTGCTTTACTAAGTAAACTTCATAGGTTAGAACTATTAGAAGATATTTATTGGAAACATAGAGCTAAATCATTCTGGCATACTTTGAGAAACAAATGTACTAAATATTTTCATGTGAAAGTATTTAATCTGAGAAGGTTTAATAGAATTCTCGGGGTTTATAAACATGATGGTACCTAGTCTGCTTCTTGGGAGTATAAAAATAAGGTTTTTTGTTCTTATTTCCCAACCTTATTTGCATCATATTCTATTCCAAATTGTCAGAAAAACTATGCGCTTTCTACTGCTCATTTATCAAAGTTTCAAAATCAAGCACTTACTTTACTTCCTACAATAGATGAAATCAAGGAAGCTCTGTTTTCAATGAAACCAGATAAGGCTCTAGGTTCGTATGGTATTCGGCCTAATTTTCTTCAATTCATGTGGAAGGATATTCAAGGGGATATTGTTGACCTTGTCAATTCCATTTTTGAATCACATATTATTCCTTCCGGTTTAAATCATATAATCCTCTTCCTTATTCCTATGAAAGATAACCCCAAAGCCCCGGAGCATTATCACCCTATAAGTCTTTGTAATGTTTTGTTTAAGATCTTTACTAAGATGCTGGAAAATAGAATTAAACCTCTCCTATAGGATCTGATTTCTGAAAATCAAGTGACTTTTGTCCGAGAAGAGTAGGTTTGGACAGTACTAGTATAGTTCATGAAATCAAAAATGCTTTTAGATTCAAATATGGAAAAATGGGTCACTTTATGGTTAAATTGGATATTAGTAAAGCTTATGGTACAATCAGATGGGATTTTATTCACTTAATGTTGTCTTTGTTTGGATTTTCAACAAAAATAATTAACATTATTATGACTTGTATTACATCTATTACTTATTCCATTTCTCTTAATGGTCGTAAATCTGATGTTATTATACCTAATAAAAGAATTAGGCAGGGTTGTCCTCTGTCACCATATATTTATATCCTTTGTGCTGAAGCTTTAACCAGAATTTCTAGTGATTAAGTGGACTGGGGTTTTTTTAAGGGTATATCTTCGAGCAGAGCGGGGGGCCAAATATCACTCATCTGATGTTTGCAGATGAAATAGTTATTTGTGGTCTGGCCTCAGTCGAAGAAGCAAGGAGAATGATGAATATCTTGTCTATATATCAAGCTTTATCAAGCCAATCTATTAATATTGGTAAATCTAGTATAACCTTTGTAAGCACCCGGAACGGGACATCCGCGGATCTCCCCCTCCCGGAACCCCTACGCTTGCTTTGGTGACTTGGTGGATGGGATGTTAGTGGGTGTAGGTGTGGTCGCCAGGAACCAAGGGTTCCAAAATATGGTAAATGAAGGAAAATGAAATAGAAAGATGACCGTCGTACATTCGGAAGCGGGGAGATTGTTGAGTTCCGACTTCTCCTCTCTCGGCCGGCCGAAAGAAGAGAGCTTAGTGAATCCTTTGCCTTCAATCCGGTTGAAGCTCTGCCTCGATCGGATCTACCTAAGAATGTCCATAAGAAAACATGTAGACAAATGAAGATTTCATTAGTTCTAACGAAAGCATAGTATCGTGCTCGAATTTAGATTCAAACATGCAAATGGGAAGAGACTAACCGGATTGGGACGAGATCCCAACCCCTATTTTTGGTGGGTTTTAAACATATATGAAATGCAAAAATGCTCTAAGACATGCTAAATAACATGATGATCAATGCAAAAGCGAAAAAGGGGGAAAAGAACTCGATTAAACGGGCGATCGGACTTCGAAAACGACGAAACAAACTTCTGCCCTTCCTGGTGCCCTATATAAAGGGCGCCAGGAGCAGGTGCCCTTTATGGGGCGCGTCGACCAAGGTCAAACCGCCCTGTATACGGGGCACTAAGTCTGGCCCGAACAGATTTTCTTCTCCTCTTCGCAGCGCCGCTCCGGAGTGCTGGGAGACTTCCGGGACGAAGTAGGGGCTCCTCCTTGTAGACAATACTCAAATGAAGCCCATGGAAGAGGGTTTGGGTGCTGGATATAAGAGGAGAGACGGGTAGAAGCTCTCAAAGTTGGAGGAAAATCATTTTTCTGGGTGACAGGAACAGAAGGTTTTAGGGTTTTTTGTGGAGGATTTTGGATCGATTTGGAGGCTTTTGGAGGGTGAATGTGGCTTAGGATCGTAGTGTTGGATGAGCTCTAGGGTGGCACGGAGTTGGAACCTCTCCTAAGTTCCAAATGGGGCTCTATTTATAGCCCAAAAGAGGGCACTTTGGCCATTTTCGAAAAACAGTGCCATGTGGCATAGCGCCCTGTATATGGGGCGCTAGCATTATGAGGTTTGTCAGGTCGACAAGACAAGTCACTGCGGGGGGTCAAATCAGCCTGTCAAATCGATCGGATTTGGTTCCAGGCGCCCTGTTTATAGGGCGCCTGGTGCCCTGTATACAGGGCGCCAGGTGCCCTGTATACAGGGCGCCTGGTGCCCTATAAACAGGGCGCCATGTGCCCTATTCTTAGGGCATTTGGCTTGTCTGATTGCTTGATGGACCCACCTTCTGAATGTGCCAAAACTCGATCTGTCCGGAAAACACGATGTTCTTTAAATATTCTTTATGAAAAAAAGAATTTGAACTCTGCAACTGGGCCAAAATTGCGTGTCTACAGCTTGCCTCGCCTTGGCGTTGGCTTTGTAGGGGAGTGACATGAATGAAACGTAGGCGAATGTAGCGAAGCATAATGAGGCATAGCGGAATGAAGTGGTAATGGACTGAAAAGGTGACGCCAATGTGTAGATTTAGACACGCCCTCATTGGCCTAGTTGAGTGGAATAAAACTTTACCGGATTCCGAGATTACCCTTTGTCTTATCGAAACCTTCCCTCTGGTTGATTGGTTAAAGAGAAGAACAGTACTGAAAATAAATAACTAAAATCCCACGTGGGGGAGAATTGTTACCGGCCAGGACTCGAACTGCATGGTGTGCTGGACTCGGTAGAAATGCATTGAAAAGTAAATTGCGAAAAGTAAAGAGGAGACAGCCAATCAACAAAGGTTGGGTTCTTCAAATTCATGAGGTTTACTCAGAAATACCGGTTCAGTTTGACATGGAAAAACTTGTTTTTTCGATGAAATCATTGTCAAAACCCGTTAGAAACCAATTCTCTGAAAAATCAAGACCTTCTCTAGGGGCTATAAAAGACCATCTTTAAAAGGGTGCACGATGCGACTGGAAGGAGGTTATAGCATTATTAGGAAGCGGGGAATGGTTATGGTGGGATAACGCATGTGATGATGCATGATGCATGTTGGGTTTAAAGAAATAAAAATAAGTATTAGAAAATAGTTGAAGATATAGGTTGAACATAACGGGTCGGGGACATCCACGAAGAAACCGTCGTCCCCGCATATTCAACTTTGGCCTATCCGCAAGCCTAGGGAATGATTTGGGCCCTCACCGATTTTGTTGAAGGGGTTCTCGTGCTCGGCCCCCTCTAGACTTGAGGTCTTCAACATCTCAAATATTACTTATTTTGATAGATGCAATACTAAATGCATGTCCTAATAGGGGTCGGGGTAGTCCACTTTTATTTTTCAATTTTTGATTTTTTTGTTGTTTTTTTGCCTCCTCGAAGTGCCTGGGGATATGAAGTTGGTATGCCTTCTCCTATTCCTGCATCCACTTGAGAGAAGATATTAGAACTTTATTTTGGCTTAGTCCCTTGCAAGGAGAGGGCAAAGTTGCCTTGATATTTTGTCAAGGGACATAGGCCTTATCAAGGTAAAGATAACAGAAAAACAAAAGTATGCATAAAAGAAAATATGCAAGACTGAAATTAAACATGAATGCAAAGACAACTGATCAATTTAAGAAGCAAATTTTTAGGTGTTTTGAAATTTTTGATTTGTTTGGGTTTTGATGGTTTTATAATGTTTTTGGTATTTTGGTATTTTTATGATTTTTTTGTGTTTTGAATATTTAATTTTTAAGAGTTTTGACTTTATAGATTTTTTTTATGTTTTTGAAGTTTTTAATTTTTGGTTTGGTGTGAAAGAAACGACCATCTCATCCTTTGCCTTGCTTGCCATAGGTGCCTCTCATTGTTACCTAAGGGTTAAGAGTAGGCATCACGTGTAAGAAAGTGCCTAGTCCGAGATCTTCTGACCTTCTGCCTTCGATAGGCTATGGCTTTTCTTGGACCTAGTCGGTCAACCCTATCCCTTGAGGTTAAAGAAGGAAGAGGACTGATGGTAAGTCCTTAGTAGAATTCAGGGATGCCGAACTTGTTTTTCTACTAATACCTACATTGCCCATTTGGGTTTTGACCTCTTCGGGTCCTTCCTTCTAGCCCATTTTCTTTGATGGCCCACATTCAGACAGGTCTTTCTTCTTTTTTGCTTGATTTTGACCTGAGGGGTCATTGCCCATCTTTTGGAGCCTTTTTCTCTTTTTTTTTTGGCTTTTGTTGGTACACATTCAGACAGATCTATTCTTTTGCCGACCTGAGGGGTCATTGCCCATCTTTTGGCACATTTTTCTTCTTTTTAAGAAGTCAGACCTTCAGAGGCATTTTCCAACTAAGGCAATGGGCACTTTCGATACTCCTTATTCTAACCCCTTTCATCTATTCTGGACCGAAACGAGAAGAGAATGGAATTGGGTTGACCTTCTTTTGCCAAGCGTTGCCTAGCTTTCTCTCTGACTTCCGATCATAGGATCTCAAAACTAGGTGTGTAGTGTGTGCAATATGATGCCTATTCTTATTTCCCTAAGAGACAAGTTGATGCACCGGGCAAGTAAGCGTTAGATGATACTTCACACCTTTGTATTTTATAGATTTTTTTGTGATCTAAGGGAAATATTTTTTGAGGTATACACCATTCCAGGGATGAGCTAGTTCTTCTCCTTCTGCATTAGTCAGCTTATATGAATTAGCAGGATAAACAGCAGAAATTACATACGGACCCTCCCAATTAGGTTGAAGTTTGGAGCGGGGACCGCCTGGCTTAACAAATATTCTTTTAAGCACAACCTCACCGACTTCAAATTTTCTCTCTACCACCCTCTTCTGATAAAATCTTTTAAGTCTATTCTGGTAAGATCTAGCATGTTCGGCAGTGGTCAGCCTCCTCTCATCCAAGAGTTCGAGTTGCGCGAGAAGCGAATCTCGGCATTCATCCATCGGGATATCTCGATCGATCTGGACTCGGAGGGATGGAATGATTACTTCGTATGGAACTACCGCCTCCATCCCAAATGCCAAGGCATAGGGGGTCTGACCCGTTGGGGTTCGAATAGAAGTGCGGTAGGCCCATAGAGCATCAACTAACTTATCTGGCCAGTCTGCGAACTTGCTAGACTTACAAGTCTTCTTAACGATTTTTATCAGGGTTTTATTGGTGGCTTCTGCTTGACCGTTGCCTTGAGGATAATATGGAGATGAATGATGCAATCTGATGCAATACCTGTTGCAAAGGTCACGCAGTTCCTGGGAGATGAATTGTGGTCCATTGTCTGTGACGATGTCGCCTGGGATCCCAAACCTGGCAATGATGTTGCGTTTGATGAAGGTGCAGATTGTTGATGCCTTGATTTCCACGTATGCTTCCGCTTCCGCCCACTTGGTGAAGTACTCCGTTGCAGTTAGAATGAAGGATTTGATTTTGTTTGTGGAGCTTGGGTCACCGAGGGGTCCGATAACATCAAAAGCCCACATAGCGAAGGGCCATGGGGCGTGGATCGGATGAAGGGAAGATGCGGGAGAGTGAATTTTGTCGGCGTGGAGTTGACATTGATGACAGTGCCGGACAAAGATCGAGCAATCTTCTTCCAGAGTAGGCCAATAGTACCCTTGTCTGATGATCTTCTTGGCGAGGGCTTGAGCATTTACATGGCCTCCACATACTCCGGAGTGTGCTTCTTTGAGCACCAATTCAGCCTCTCCTTCATCTACGCATCTTAATAGAACACCGGCCAAGCTCCTTTTGTAAAGTACTCCACCTAAGATGGTGTTCTAAGCTTTTTGAGCTAACTGATGCAGGTATCTTTCTGGAATTCTCCTACCTCTGATTTTTGTGTCCTATTTTTATTGGAAACTAAACCTAAAGAAGAAGGAAGTAAATAAGAAGAGGAAGAGGGGGTGGATGGAGTGGAATTTATTGGAGAGGATGGAGGGCAAAGAAGGTTAATTAAGGATCCGGTGGCTCCTTGGGTCGAATGCCCTTCCGAGGCAAGTTGAGATGTTTCCTCGATCGAAATTTGAGTTTCGAGGAGGACGTTGCTTTGGGAAGCAAACATAAAGATAGAATGGGCTTCAGGTGCCCGATTTGGGTTGAGATCAACCACGGGAGCCATAGTAGGCGAAGATATTGATAAAGAGGGGAAGACTTCGAGCAATGTTTGATCGAGGGGGCTTTCCGGCCCAATGTTGACAGAAAGAGGTGATGGGCCAGAGGCCAGATGATCATAGAGGAAGGTGGGTTTATGGACCCAATAAGAGGAAAATGCGGGATCAAAGGCCCAGGTTTAGGAGATGGGCTCGAGGGCCCGAGAATTGGAGAAAATGGGCACAAAGGCCCGGATTTAGTAGAGGGGCTCGGTGGCCCAAGAGTTGGAGAAAATGGGCACAAAGGCCCAGATTCAATAGAGGGGCTCGATGGCCCAAGAGTTGGAGAAAATGGGCACAAAGGCCCAGATTCAATAGAGGGGCTCGATGGCCCAAAAGTTGGAGAAAATTGGCACAAAGGCCCAGATTCAATAGAGGGGCTCAATGGCCCAAGAGTTGGAGGAAATGGGCACAAAGGCCTAGATTTAGTAGAGGGGCTCGATGGCCCAAAAGTTGGAGGAAATGGGCACAAAGGCCCAGATTTAGTAGAGGGGCTCGGTGGCCCAAAAGCAACAAGTGGGTTCATGGACCCATAAGTTGGGCCTGAGGGCCTAGAAATAGGGATCGGGCCAAGAAGCCCGGGGAGAGCGTCATAGTGAGTTGGGGCATCGGCCCCAAAAGAGGAGATAATGAGGGAAGGCCCTCGCGGAGTTGGTTGGACTTTTTCTTGAGTCGGTTTGGCAATATGACCCTTGGGTGGGTCGACAGGTGGTTCAGCCTAGAGTGGTTCATTGCTTGACCCTTCTTCAACGGTGGAAAATAAAAGAGATATTTCAGGATACACGTCATCTTCAGGGTCGTTGGTTCTTCTTCTTTTGTCTTGCTCCAGCTCTTGTTCTTCCTTGTTCTCAGCCAGTTGAATGGTTTCTTTCTTGATGAAAAATTTTTGTAAGCATCCAGAAAAGTATTTGCTTCTGAGATTCTGACCATTTGCTGTCGTTCCATCATATCCAACCCCGCTCTTTGGTTGTAACCTCACTGGATTGATTGGCTCAGCTATGCCTTGCAGTTCTTTGCCTAGTCCTTGGCCCTCCTGGTATCCCAAAATCTTCATTATATGCCACCCAATGGTTTCATTTTCCTCTCTTTTTCTTCTCCACACTTGCTTGGGTTTCCTACTCATTTCTGGAAGATCCAAGATTGTCAAAATTGGCTTGTTTGGCAACCCAAGGGGTGGTGGTGGAGAAGATGGATGGTCTAAGGGCATGCTAGTCACCTTAATCACCTGTCCCTTGTAAGGGAATTTAAGACACTGGTGATTGGTGGAGGCGACTGCCTCTAGTGCTTCCAAATAGGGTCGTCCAAGAATAGCTTTGTAGGTTGGATCCATCTCAAGTATGTGGAAGTCAACAGTGACTGTTCAAGGTCCAAGTTTCACATTTAATGTAATCATGCCATCGGCAGGCTTTTTCGAATTGTCATATGCAGTCACTGTTATTTGAGATGGCCGGATGTCTTCCTCGGAGAATCCACAAAGATGTAATGTTTCTGGTGGCAGAACATTAATGGATGCTCCAGTATCCACTAAACATGACTTAATGCCTACACCATTGATGTGGACTGTGATGCACAAGGCACATTTCCTTATTTCCGGGTCGGCCAACTCTTCCTTCGTGAATGTAAGGGCCGGGTACTCACTTCTCGGGACCAAAACTGATGAGATTTTTTCTGGGGGGGAGGCTCTCGTTTACCATTACTCGCTGTAAGTACTGTTGGAGAACCTCTTGATGGACTCTGGATCTTTTGATCAACTCTAAGATAGAGATCCGTGTCGGGGTTTTATCAAGATGCTTCAATAAGTCATAGGATGTCCCAGGCAACGGTTCTTCGATGTGTTCTTCTTCTGTTTATGGTACCAACCCTGACTGACCAGCCTGGGGAAAGACCCTTTGGAACATGCGCCCACTTCTGAGTACTGTGGCAAGTTGAGGAGCTATGGCTGGGTTGGTAGTGGTGGGTGGTGGGATAGGTCGGATGATGGGAGCTCTTGCGATGGGTGTAATGATGGTGGTTTGAGGCATAGTAGGGTAGGTAGGTCGTGAAGGTACAGTTGCTCGGGGCGGGATGATGATGGGTCCTAGTGGTGGTGATGTTTGTGGTGGATTAATCGGGCGGATTAGGGTCCGTCCCGATTGGAGTTGTGTGTTTGGTGGTGTTATGATGGGTCGTGATGGTGCTCGGATGATGGGTGGCCGGTTGGGAGTAATGGGGTTGGCTGATGTAGTTTGGGGTATAGAATGGACGGTTCGGGTGACATGCATGGCGGAGGTGGCTCCCTCAATTTGCCAATTCTGGCCCCGATCATGAAACTCCTCAGAAGAAATCATGATGGGATTAACGTGTTGATTCCCAGGCGCGGGTGCATGTAGAGGTAAAGGGTTTTGGATAATCCCCATGCCGGGGTTCTGTTGTTGTTGCTGCTGAGCTGGTGCATGCTGCCGTTGAGGTTGATTTTTCACTGTTCTGATGTATTCCCCCATCTGGTCCCAGTCAATACTGCCTTGCTCATTAAGATCGTGGATATAGTCTTTGAACTGAAAACAATTTTCCACGGTGTGCCCAGGATATCTATGGAACAAGCAGTATCGCTCTGTGTTGGCATTTTGAGGCCACTCCAACTTCTCCCTTGGCAATGCAATTTGCCCTGCCGCCATGAGTGCATTAAAAATGTCCACGAGAGAGTACGGCAAAGGCGGGTAATCGTTCCTCTTGGGTCCAACCTTTCGGGGTTCATAGGCCATGGGAGGGGGTGCTTGGTTGTAGTTGGCCAGTTGTTGCCGCGGTGGTTGGGGAACCGGGGCCTGCGTTCGCTGAGGGATCGGAACTTGTTGTTGACGAGGCTGGAACTGAGGTTGATGTTGAGGTTGACGAGGGTTTCTAAATGGTTGGTTTTGTGGAGGGTTCCTAAACTGGTGTTGATAATTGCTAGGTGGGTTCCCTACAACATTAAGGTTCTCGTTTGTCACTACGCCCTCAGTCACTGGGCCGGTTGTGGTAAAAGTGGTTTTCTTGACAGCTCGGGGTCTGGGATCAAACAAGTTCATGATAGGTGAGTCCCTAAGCTGCGTCTGAATGTACCGTGCCCTCTCATAGAGTTCACTCATGGAGGTGGGGTGATGCAATGCCAATACATTTTTTAAAGCGGGAGTGGCGTTGGTGATGATCATCTTAACTTGTTCCGATTCGGACAGTGCATTTGTCAATCTTTCCGCCATTGCTCTCCACCTATCAGCATACCTGATAAAATCTTCATCATTCTTCATCCTTTCAGCCATGAGGTCGGTGATGGAATAAGTTGGTCCGACCCTATCTTGATATCTTTGCAAAAATTTGGCCTTGACGATTTCAAAGTTACTTGCCTCTAAAGGGTCAAGCGAGTAAAAGCACTCTAAGGCTGAACCCTCCAATGATCTTCTGAAAAGAAAAGCCAGGGCCCTTGGATCATTCTGCCACATTACCGACTCATACAGAAAGTCTTTGACATGAATGAAGGGATTACCGGTTCCGTTATAGCGACGGTATACCGGCATCTCAGAGGGAGGTAGATGAAAAGTAGGGAGAAAAGGAAGAGAAATTTCGGGGGCTGCCTTGGCGTCGATCAAACGCCTGAGTTCTCTATATTGTTCGTCCATGCGATTGATTTTATTAATCATAGCCAGATCGACAGAAGGTTCCCCAAGAGGAGGAGGAGGAGCGGGTGCTTGGTGCACCGGGATCGGGATTTGGTGGGCCGAAGTGACCGGATGAGAAGGGTACATTGGGGGATGCACCAAAGGGTGAGTAGGGTTGAGATGATTAGAAGAATAAACTGGTGGTCTAGAAGGGACAAAAACATTTATATTGAGGTGATCTAGATTAGCCACCGGATGAGGAGAAATTGGGGCTATGAGCCCGATATGGGAATGGCCATGGGTGGGCACATTGGGTTGGTGTGCCACTGACCGAGGGGTAGAGATATGAAGGCCACCTTCGGGAGGAATGTGGTCGGTGGGGGACTTGCCCTTGAGGATGGCTTTGATAGCCCGGAGTTGGGTAGGGTCGGCATGAGAGAATGCCTCCCAAAGTGAATTTGGATTGGGTCGAGGAGAAGTTTGACTAGGTTCAGGGAGAACTTCAGGTTCATTGACGGCACATACGGCATCAGGGTAGAAATAAGACTAGTCGTATTCCAATTGTAGTTGCTCGCATCTTTGATCCGCCATTCCGATAACTTGACCTGACCTTAAATTCATAAACACAAATAGAAAAGGAAGGTTGACAAATAAAAGCTTAAGGATTTTTTGGTTTTGATTTTTGGACCCCCTTTTTGTTTTTATTTTCTTTTGTCGGACAAGCAAGTTATCAAGCAAATTAACCTCAAGCAAAATTTTTGTTTTGGTTCTTTTTCAGGTGATTTTGAGATTTTTGTTTAATTTTTAGTTTTTGTTTGCAAACAAGTAATAGCAAAGACTTGGAATGATTAACGCAAATTTTTTTTGTTTCAACCTCAAATTAATGGCTTGTTAAGAGAAATATTGTCCACTCAAATAAATGGGTAGGACCCTATGCTCTCACAACACCGAGCAATCTAAGGTTGTCACTCTTTTCACAACGATGGGTAATAGGTATTCCGGGTTTTGGGATAAAGTGGTACAACCAGCCCGATCGATGAAGAGGGAATCCTTCACGTATGGGGACTTACGGAGGTCTTGATGGAAGCTACCCAGTCCTTCCGAGAGGGAATCCCCGGAGGAGGAGTTGGCAACCACCAAGAGGGGTGTTTGGATGTGTGGGGCTTTGGGAGGAGAGAGCCTCCCTTCTCGGGTGTCCTAAGGAGACGGGCGGACCCGAAGCTCCGATGCAAACTAAATGCAAGTGAAATTTCAAGGAATAAGAAGCAACCAAGAAGAAAATAAAAGCATACAATGATTAATGAGATGTTGTAGGAAGCAAGTGAACAAGACAATGATATGAAATTAAGCTAGGATGGAAGAAAGAACTAATTTAACTAGGCATGCTTTGAAAGATTTGTTAAAGGAGAACTAGACTTAGCAAAGAAGGTGATATCTAAAATACTAAGGTGAAATAAGTTGATTATCAAAGTTGGAAATCAGATGGATATGCTTTAAAAAGATAAACGGAGAGCAAGTAAACTTGGAAGAAACAAGATGATGCTTCGAAGAAAAGTAAGCAACGTAAACAAGCAACAATGTAAGGAAATGGAAATGACTCACATGGAAATGAAAGTAAACATGATTTTCAGATGGACATTCTTAGGAAATAAAGTGGGATTTCACTAAAGCAAAGTCGCTCCCACCGTGGTTGCCAAAAGGTGTAAGCACCCGGAACGGGACATCCGCGGATCTCCCCCTCCCGGCCCCTACGCTTGCTTTGGTGACTTGGTGGATGGGATGTTAGTGGGTGTAGGTGTGGTCGCCAGGAACCAAGGGTTCCAAAATATGGTAAATGAAGGAAAATGAAATAGAAAGATGACCATCGTACCTTCGGAAGCGGGGAGATTGTTGAGTTCCGACTTCTCCTCTCTCGGCCGGCCGAAAGAAGAGAGCTTAGTGAATCCTTTGCCTTCAATCCGGTTGAAGCTCTGCCTCGATCGGATCTACCTAAGAATGTCCATAAGAAAACATGTAGACAAATGAAGATTTCATTAGTTCTAACGAAAGCATAGTATCATGCTCGAATTTAGATTCAAACATGCAAATGGGAAGAGACTAACCGGATTGGGACGAGATCCCAACCCCTATTTTTGGTGGGTTTTAAACATATATGAAATGCAAAAATGCTCTAAGACATGCTAAATAACATGATGATCAATGCAAAAGCGAAAAAGGGGGAAAAGAACTCGATTAAACGGGCGATCGGACTTCGAAAACGACGAAACAAACTTTCGCCCTTCCCGGTGCCCTATATATAGGGCGCCGGGAGCAGTGCCCCTTTATGGGGCGCGTTGACCAAGTCAAAGCGCCCTGTATACGGGGCACTAAGTCTGGCCCGAACAGATTTTCTTCTCCTCTTCGCGGCGCCGCTCCGGAGTGCTGGGAGACTTCCGGGACGAAGTAGGGGCTCCTCCTTGTAGACAATACTCAAATGAAGCCCATGGAAGAGGGTTTGGGTGCTGGATATAAGAGGAGAGACGGGTAGAAGCTCTCAAAGTTGGAGGAAAATCATTTTTCTGGGTGACAGGAACAGAAGGTTTTAGGGTTTTTTGTGGAGGATTTTGGATCGATTTGGAGGCTTTTGGAGGGTGAATGTGGCTTAGGATTGTAGTGTTGGATGAGCTCTAGGGTGGCAAGGAGTTGGAACCTCTCATAAGTTCCAAATGGGGCTCTATTTATAGCCCAAAAGAGGGCACTTTGGCCATTTTCGAAAAACAGTGCCATGTGGCATAGTGCCCTGTATATGGGGCGCTAGCATCATGAGGTTTGTCAGGTCGACAAGACAAGTCACTGCGGGGGGTCAAATCAGCCTGTCAAATCGATCGGATTTGGTTCCAGGCGCCCTGTTTATAGGGCGCCAGGTGCCCTGTAAACAGGGTGCCAGGTGCCCTATTCTTGGGGCATTTGGCTTGTCTGATTGCTTGATGGACCCACCTTCGGAATGTGCCAAAACTCGATCTGTCCGAAAAACACGATGTTCTTTAAATATTCTTTATGAAAACAAGAATTTGAACTCTGCAACTGGGCCAAAATTGCGTGTCTACAATATGTACCAGTCTGAACAATTTATTCAACGTAATAGCCTAGTTGATATCTGATTGGAGGGGTCAACATTCACATGGTCAATTAAAAGAAGATTTTCTCATAATATCTGGGAGAAGTTGGATCGATGTTTGGCAACTATGAATTAGGTAAATCCTTTTCAAAATGCTAAACTTGTTATAGTGATCATACACCATTATTGCTCATTACTAATCCTATTGTAGAAAAAAAAAGAGGTTGGTTTCGGATAGAAGCTGCTTGGCTCCAACATTGGTCTTTTAAAAGCTTTGCTAAGGCTGTTTGGATTAGGGGTTCCAATCTTACAGTGCATTACGATTGGAAAATGAGGCAGTTGAGGCAAGACTTATTATACTGGAAAAGAAAGGTCTTTGGCAATATTAATCATCAGTTAAATGGGATCAAGGAGAAATTAAAACTCTTTAGCCTATTCTAGAAGGGCAAAAACATATAGATTATGAGATTGCTTTACTAAGTAAACTTAATAGGTTAGAACTATTAGAAGATATTTATTGGAAACAAAGAGCTAAATCATTCTGGCATACTTTGAGAAACAAATGTACTAAATATTTTCATGTGAAAGTATTTAATCTGAGAAGGTTTAATAGAATTCTCAGGGTTTATAAACATGATGGTACATAGTCTGCTTCTTGGGAGTATATAAATAAGGTTTTTTGTTCTTATTTCCCAACCTTATTTGCATCGGATTCTATTCCAAATTGTCAGAAAAACTATGCTTTCTACTGCTCATTTATCAAAGTTTCAAAAGCAAGCACTTACTTTACTTCCTACAATAGTTGAAATCAAGGAAGCTCTGTTTTCAATGAAACCAGATAAGGCTCTAAGTTCGTATGGTATTCGGCCTAATTTTCTTCAATTCATGTGGGAGGATATTCAAGGGGATATTGTTGACCTTGTCAATTCCATTTTTGAATTACATATTATTCCTTCTGGTTTAAATCATATAATCCTCTTCCTTATTCCTATGAAAGATAACCCCATAGCCCCGGAGCATTATCACCCTATAAGTCTTTGTAATGTTTTGTTTAAGATCTTTACTAAGATGCTGGAAAATAGAATTAAACCTCTCCTATAGGATCTGATTTCTGAAAATCAAGTGGCTTTTGTCCGGGAAGAGTAGGTTTGGACAGTACTAGTATAGTTCATGAAATCAAAAATGCTTTTAGATTCAAATCTGGCAAAATGGGTCACTTTATGGTTAAATTGGATATTAGTAAAGCTTATGGTACAATCATATGGGATTTTATTCACTTAATGTTGTCTTTGTTTGGATTTTCAACAAAAATTATTAACATTATTATGACTTGTATTACATCTATTACTTATTCCATTTCTCTTAATGGTCGTAAATCTGATGTTATTATACCTAATAAAAGAATTAGGCAGGGTTGTCCTCTGTCACCATATATTTATATCCTTTGTGCTGAAGCTTTAACCAGAATTTCTAGTGATTAAGTGGACTGGGGTTTTTTTAAGGGTATATCTTCGAGCAGAGGGGTGCCAAAAATCACTCATCTGATGTTTGCAGATGAAATAGTTATTTGTGGTATGGCCTCAGTCGAAGAAGCAAGGAGAATGATGAATATCTTGTCTATATATCAAGCTTTATCAAGCCAATCTATTAATATTGGTAAATCTAGTATCACCTTCAGTCGAAATGTACCTGAAGAGTTGTCCAAACGACTATGTGCTATTACTGGACTTCACAAGGCTACTCCTTTTAAAAATTACCTGGGTATACCTCTTGGTATATCAGATCATAGAATTAATCACTATAAATGGCTATTGGATAGATTTAAAAAATGGTTAGCTAGTTGGAAAGTGAACTTTCACTCTACTGCAAGGCAGACTACTCTCATTAAATCTACTGAGTCAACTTCCCATTCATATTATGGTTTTGAAAAGGACCCCTAAATCTACAGTTCAAAAGATTGAAACCTGCCAACAAAATTTCTGGTGGGCCCATTCTGTATAAGGTAAGAGAAAGATTCATTTTCAGAGTTGTGAGTCTATTAAAAGGCCTAAGTTTAAAGGTGGACTGGGGATTAGAGACCTTATCTCCGTTAATAAAGCTTTTTTGCTTAAACTTACTTGGTCTTTCCTTCGTAGCAAGGAGAAATTATGGGTTAGAATATTAAGAAGTTGGTAAGTGGAAAATGATAATTTCTGGAAATTGAAGGCTAAATACTATAGTTCTAATATTTGAAAGAACATACATAATGCGAGGCAAGATTTACTTAAATGTTGTATCTGGAAAATTAAGGATGGTACCTTAATTAATATTTGGAAGGATCAGTGGATCCTAGACAAATTAGGTCCACCTTCTCCAAAACTTGGAGCTGTTAGTTGGTCGATTATGGTTAAAGAGTTGATTTCTAATGGGCATTGGAATATCAACATTTTGCATAGAACATTTGATACTTTTTTATTTTCAGAATATTACAAAATCTGATTAATGCAGATGAGGAACATGATAAATTGGTGTGGAGTTTTGCTCAAAATGTATTCTATCCTCTAAATCTGCTTCTTACTATGTTAATCTTAATATGCCTCATGAATCATATAAACAATTGGTATGGAGGAAGTTATGCCATCCAAAAATTTCAAAGGTGTTTCCGGCCAAGATCATTCTTCTAATCTGGAAGGCCTTAGTTAAAGCTCTTCCTACAAATGATGTAGTCACTAAAAGATGCCAGTATATTGATAATAAATGCTCTATATTACAGGCTTGTCTGGAGAATATTGAACATGTTTTCTTTAGGTGTCCTTAGAGTAGAGAAGTTTGGGGCTTTCAATTGGGTTTCAACGAAGCTTGGTTTTCTCAAGATTTCAAGATATTATTCTTGTTTTTCTCAATTGAATCATGTCGAAAACAACTCATCTTTTTTTTCAGGGGTTCTTGGCATTTCAATCATTTGGAAGTTATGGAAAAACAGGTGTGATACAACTATCAAGGCTATGAAAAGGAGCCAATGTTGAATACTAACCTTAGCAAGAAAAGATGCATGTTCTTTCTTTCTCAAGAAAATATTTTTGACCATAATCCAGTTCAGAAATGGTATCCTCTGATAGCATCACATGTCAAGCTCAATGTAGATACAGCAACAGATTTTGAAAAGGGGGCAATTGGCATCCTAATCAAAGATGTGTTAGGTAGAATACTTACTTGGAAGACTTGTATTTCCACTTTCATGGATCCTCAAATATTGGAGGCGGAGGCAATTTTTGAGGCTTCATCTTGGGAATTTTGGGCCCATGTTCTTCAACTATTGAAAGAAATGCTCTCATTATGGTCAATGCCATCAATGACACCAAGCCGTATCTTTGGAAAGTTTCCTCCTTCATTGATGCTTGTCGTCGCCAGCTGGAAGGAGTGAGCTCCTCGTTCATTTTTTGCCTTAGAAGCACGAATATGGCAGCACATTGCCTCGTGAAGTGGATTTTACAAGCTGGTCGGTCCGTTCCGTGGTCCTCTTCACTTGTGGGTTTACTAGATGACCTATTTGATCAGATGTTTGTTAATGTGTCGAGTTGTTCGATAGTGCAAATTTCATCTTTGTGACTTTTCTTTCCATATTATTTATATTTACTTGTGACCAAAAAAGGAATATAGTTTAATAATATTGTCTTTTAAATTACTTAATATATTTAATCATTCTCTTAACTTGTCAAAAATTGAGTTTATATCAATTTATTTTCCATGTGGGTCGAGTACTGGCTATGAGTGATTCATGGGCTCTCTATGTCGGCAAAAATTAAGTTTATATGAATCACTTTTTTCATGGAAGCAAAAGTAAACTTTTAAAAATTGTTATGGCTCCAAGGGAAATTTAGGGGAAGAGTGTTAATGAGCAATGTAAAATTTGCAAAAGTATATGTAATGCTCTAGACAGAAAAGAACGCAACAGGATCATTTGGCCATGAAACTAGGAAAAAATAACTCCTCAGAATAATCAATTTGGGAAAAAGAGAGTATAATAACAAATATAATCCAATAGTCAATTAATTTATATCCAGATAGTATAATGAATTTACAATTTATCTAACATAAATACCAGTCTACGATATTGAAAAATGAGTTCCTCGGACTAAAAATCACCACTATGTTTTTGCTATATAAAACTGATTATCTTAAAATGTTAAAAGATTGAGATGAATCACAAGGATTCAACAAGCTCCCCACAACAAATCCTACTTACCGGCACTTGCCAAAATCCCAAGTATGCATAAATTAATATATTTTACCATCACGCATGATAACATAACAAAATAACTATAGATCAACAATTTCAAAATGGTCAATTTAATTATAGATGAAATGCATACACATTCTTTTATGATTTCAACTTAGTTAGTTGAAAGATCTAACCTACATGATAATGCAATCAACCATTCTCTTGACCTTTAATCTAAATGTCAAGATTCCATATTTAATACAAACTATTGACCTTCCTATATGGGCACATTGACACATGTAACACCTTCACAGACATACATAAAAGAAGATTTTTAACACCTTTTCACACATTAAAATACAAGGAACACCATATTGCATACACAAAACACATGCCTCAATGCACATGTAGCAATGTCAAAGAAATTATACTAGATCTACTATATATAGAAGTAATCATATAGTTAAGCCAAATCCCATAGTGCATTTAGACAGTGACACACTTATGATGAACGATGATATCTAGGATCGAAAGATGCTCTGAACTATTCTAATCTTTGCTATCCATGAGCACTAACTCTAGTTTGGTGTAAGTATAATAGCATATCAAAATGTAGCACACTATATAAACTACATATTGCAACTCAGAAGTACATATTACTCAAATTTCTACTAGCTCGTCAGTTCATAACACTGAATGCATCTAAAGCATGTATACTCTAACATCAGACCATCACATTTAACAATCTTCACTAGACTCTCTAATCTATAACTCATGATGCATCATATACACACATGCTCTAGACATAAGCATAAAAATATCTAAACGAGATTTAACCATTTTCATACAATAATCTAGACATTAACGGAAACTTAACATCATGATCTAGACCATACAAACCATAATCTAAATGCATGCAACTTCTATACATGTAAACTTACTAATTTTATGTGTATTAACTTTGATACACATGATATTAAAACTTAATAATATTTTGTTTAATCAAACACTATCCTACAAGTACAATCACATGATAACACATAATTGATGCATAAGTTCAGTACCAAAAATTTTGCATGAATCACTAACATCATTATACACCATCTAATTCATATGTAAGTGTCATAAATGAAATTAAGTAGGAAGTGCCTACCATATTCAATGATTTGGTTTTGAACTAACGATCTTTTACATGAATGGAAGTTCATCGAATGGAGATGACTTGAGATGATCTATCTGGCTACTGGTGGGATAATCCAATGACAAACCATGTTGAAAATATTTAATTATGTTTAACTAATCAAAGTTCAACTAATCCCATTTTAACATATTCATTAAAGTTAATATAATGATATGGGTAGCAAAGATACCTATCTCAATCAAAGCCAAAAACTAACCAAATGGTGAGAATAGGCTAGTTGAACTAAGAGCACATAGTGCGGTAGTGATAGCGTGTGGTGAAACTACTTGAATGAGTGCAATGAGGCTATATGACGTCGGATGATGCTAGACGTGCATCTACAAATCATTGATCAAGAGTTGATCAACGATTAATGAAGATGTTGAGAAAAATTGGAAGGAAAGATAGGTGTCAACGGTTTCAATGAGGAGCTGATGCATTGAATTTGTCAAGAAGGGAAACAGTCGAATGCCCGAACATCCACACGTATCAGAAAGAAAGTAGTGAAAATGACAACTTACAATGCACAAATGTGGCTAGATTTGATGACGGTGTGGTAGGACAATGATGGAGGGGAGGGCAGCAACCACAGTGACACTAGCCATGCCATAAAGGAGGGTTGTTGGTGAAGATGTTGTTTAAAGCATCGAGGCAGCAACACTGGTTGTCGAGGCAAAGACATAGTCAATGACGATGTTGTTCGTTCCGTTGAGGAAGTTGTGCAGAATAGAGAGAGAGAGAGAGAGAGAGAGAGAGAGAGAGAGAGAGAGAGAGAGAGAAGGAACTAGGGGCACTGTGATGCATGTAAGGACTACATATGTCATGCTTGTGTCATACATGTGCTGTGTCAATGTCGTAGTGTGCCAGACTATGCCACATATGTGCCAACCTATGCCACTCGTATGCAGAAGTGTTGTTCTCACCCAAAGAAGCTAAAATGTACCCACAACTATGTGAGAGGCAGAGAAGGAACTAGGGGCACTGTGATGCATGTAAGGACTACATATGTCATGCTTGTGTCATACATGTGCTGTGTCAATGTCGTAGTGTGCCAGACTATGCCACATATGTGCCAACCTATGCCACTCGTATGCAGAAGTGTTGTTCTCACCCAAAGAACTAGGGTCATTGTGCTGGGTCCAACTTTTTAAACAAATCTTTCTATATAATATAAGAGTGCCTTACAAGTTTAAGCTTAACTTGAACTAGTTTACCAAAGTAATTTGTTTATGAAACTAAAACTAGAATTTATCTATAAAGTTCAAATTCAACTTTAAACACGGATTAATTTCAATGTCAATTTACTTAATATATTTAATTATTTTTATATAATTTTAAGTGATTTTTGTTTATTTTTAAATATTTAATTGAATAACTAATTTAGTTTTTAAAAGTGTTTCTTGCAACTTTTGTGGGTATAGCTATTCTCTTTTTCAAACTTACTCATTTAACGTAATAAATTGTCAAATTAAATTGTTATCAAGTCGAGTCTATAATATATCTCAGACCATTGACCTAACAAAGAAAAAAAAAAGAAGGGAAGAAAATTATATGTATATAAGCAAAATCCAGCACACAACGTTTAAGTAATTGAATTCTAATTCGATCCCAAACAGCTCGACCTTTTAACGTTAGGCGCGTCGACATGACGAAAAAAATAGACGTAATCAAGCTCAACGACCCAACGGCGCTAACATGGATTAATTAAGGTACGTATGCCCGGAAACGAATGGCTGAAGCGGTGTGCGTGTGCAAGGTTTTAGCGAAGAGCGGGTCAATTAGATGAGGTGGCCACTCGGAGGCAGGAAACAAAGAAAAACCAAATGCTTCCTTGAAGGGAGCACGACAAGCTGTGAGCACTACACTCTTATCCGATGAGCAGGTTGTATGTGTGTGTATATGCACGGCGGAGCTGTTCCGGAGATGCATGGGCAACCAAATTTTTTTTTTCAGGTATTCGTATGCGTGCAAGCACGTTGCGGTTACCCACCAACACCTGCATTGTTCCGTTATCCTTGCGGTATCGCCGTGGTCACCTTAGTTGGAGTGATGAATTGATGAAACTCCGATCCAAATCTGTGAAGGCGCTGAGAAGAAGGAAGCAGGACACACAGAACAGAGAAGAGAGCTCTCGCAGAGGATGCGCGGGAATTGGGCGTTAGCCCTCGGCCAATTACCGATTCCCCTTTTCTGTATTGCTTTTATATTGAGAGTAAAAGTTACAGACGTGAGATCAAATGCGATCCACATTTTGTACAAATGAAATGTAATGGAAATACAAATGAAATCAAATTATGACTTCACTTCATCTAGGCTTCCATGCAAATGTACATTGTCTAACACCCCCCCTCAAGCTAAACGGGGGTACCACGTTAAGCTTGTTTCTAAAGAGCTCAAATTGCTGGACAGCCAGTGGCTTGGTAAAGATGTCGGCAACTTGATCTTTGCTGAAGATGTGCCGAATGATAATATGCTTTTCCTGAACCAATTGTCGAATAAAGTGGAAATCAATTTCCACATGTCTAGTCCTTGCCTTGAAGACTGGGTTTGCACTTAAGTAAATTGCACTTATGTTATCACACCACACTGTAGGACGATGTGCTGTGGTAAGTTTAAATTCTGTACTCAATTGCATAATCCACAGAAGCTCAGTCACTGCCATAGCCATAGAGCGTAATTCAGCCTCGGTGCTTGAGCGAGCAACAGTGCGTTGCTTTTTGGCAGTCCAGGATAGTAAATTGGTACCCAAATATATTCCAAAGCCTCCAGTTGATTTTCTATCATCGGGGCAGCCCGCCTAGTCAACATCACAGTAAGCTTGTAAAGAAAAGTCACTTGGGCAGATAGATAAGCCCAATGTATGAGTAGCTTTCAAATAACGGATTATCCGTTTGACTAAACTGAAATGAGTGTCAGTTGGTGTAGACAAAAATTGACATACCTTATTGACAGAGTAGGCTATGTCTGGCCTGGTTAGAGTAGCATATTGTAATGAGCCGACCAGACTCCTATAAGTAGTGGGATCAGTCAAGATATTACCTTCATACTGAGAAGGAGTTTTCCTAGGTGCAACAGGTGTGGAGAGAGGCTTTGAGTTGGGGAGTTGTGATTTTTCCAGAATATCCATGATATACTTCTTCTGAGAAAGATGCAAACCAGCACTGGTCCGATGAACTTCAATACCGAGAAAGTAGCTGATATCACCCAAATCCTTGATAGAGAAGGTGGCAGACAAGCTGGAGATGAGACTTGTAATAGCCTTGATGCAGTTTCCTGTTAAAATTATGTCATCCACATATACTAACAAATAAATGCAAACCGCTTGAGAGTGAAATATGAATAATGAAGGATCACAGGTGGATGGTTTGAAACCGAGTGAAATCAAATGAGAGTATAACTTCTGAAACCATGCCCTTGGAGCCTGTTTGAGCCCATATAGAGATTTATGGAGTTTGCAAACATAATCCGGGTAGGCACTGTCAATGAATCCAGTCGGTTGAGACATGTAAATCTCCTCAATGAGGCTTCCATGAAGGAAAGCATTGTTGACATCCAATTGCTTAATTGGCCAATTGGAACTAACGTACCATGAGAGAACCATACGAATGGTGACAGGTTTTATGACTGGACTGAAAGTCTCCTCAAAATCAATTCCATGTTCTTGGGTATATCCTTTGGCCACTAATCTGGCCTTGTATCTAGCAATTGTTCCATCAGAGTTCTTCTTAATTTTGTAGATCCATTTACAGCCGACAATGTTGGCATTGGAAGGAAGAGGTACTAACGTCCAGGTAACATTAGTTTGAAGGGCTGAAAACTCATCTGACATAGCTTTTCTCCAATGAGAAAACTTGTTGGCAGTGGTGAAACAAGAAGGTTCTGGCTCATTGTCTCGTTCAACAGTCAGTGCATATTTGCTTGTTATAGGAGCAGAAATAGGCTGTGTAATCACAAGTATATCCTTGAGAGACTTAAATTTTTTTGGTGCAGGACTGTCCTCAGATGCTATTGTAGTAGGAGAGGCTGAGGACTGGTCAGGTGAAGGAGTGGTTGCAGAATCTGTGCAGTGTCCAGTCGGAATAAGAGAAGAATCTGCAGTATGAATAGGAGGAGTGCAGAAATGTGTGGCATCCGAGTGTTGAGTATCATCAATAGGCTGTAAGGAAGATGCTACATCCGACTGTGCCAACGGTAATTGAGCTTGTTCTGTAAAAACAGAATGAATAGAAGGACCCGGTATGCATACTGTGCTAGAACTCTGTTGTAAGTAGTTGTTCTTAACCAGAATTTCATATGGGAATGAGTGTTCATCAAATATCACATGTACAGCAATGTAAGTTTTACCTGTATTTGGAGAGTAGCATTGATAGCCCTTATGTTTGCTACTATAACCTAAGAAAATACAGCATTCTGACCGGAATGTATATTTGTGCTTGTTGTAGGGTCGTAAATGTGGATAGCAAGCACATCCAAAGATTTTTAAAAAGTTATAATCAGGTGGTTTCTCATATATTTTCTCAAAGGGAGACAAGAGGTTCAAAACCTTAGTGGGAAATCTGTTGATCAGGTAGGTGGCACAGGTTACAGCAGAATCCCAAAATTGATATGGCAGTCTAGCATTGCTTAACAGTGCTAGGGACGTTTCTATGATGTGCCTGTGTTTCCTTTCAGCTAATCCGTTTTGGTGATGAGAGTAAGGACATGCAACTCTGTGAGAAATGCCACATTCCATGAAAATTTTTGACAATGCTTGAAATTCTCCACCCTAATCACTCTGAAAGTACTTTATTTTTCTAGAGAACATATTTTCAACTTGATTTTTGAATTGAATAAAGACACAAAACACATCACTTTTCAAAACAAGAAGATAGATCCAACAAAATCTACTATAATGGTATATAAATGTCACATAATATCGAAATCCATTCATGCTAACAACCGAAGAGGGACCCCATACATCCGATGCTTTTAACTCAAGTGGAACTGTAGAAGTGTAAGTAGAGGACGGAAAATTCTGTTTATGGCTTTTGGCCAAGGCACAATTGTCAACTCTGAAAATTCGACGGGGTCCTCTCCTTTTCAGGGAAGTCCGTGAACCCAGATCGTCACCTCAAGAGGGGATGAGAAAAGAAAGGAATAAAGCTCGGAAAGCAACTCTCACCTCGGTCCCACACTCACATTGATCCCCGAACTTTCATCCCTTGGCGTCGCTCGATCACCAAAGAGAGGGTTCAGGTCATGTGGGAGGAGGGTGAGAATAAATAAACGTGGTCGCCAGGAACCGTGGGTTCCGATTTATAGAATTAAAATGACCGTGTGTACCTTAGCGTGAAGAATGTGGGTTAAAGCTTCTCCTTCTTCAGCCGGCCGATGAAGAAGAGTCCTCAACGTGTGGGTGCTTGATATTCTGTGCAACTAGACAAATAAACAAGTGAAATAGACTATTAGAACTAGACAAAGTGGAGTATATGTAAAGAGAATAACATAAAACACACAATTGACTAGAAATTGATCGGATTCGGGTTATCTCTAACCCCTTTTTTTTATTTTCGGAATAACAGAGTAAAAGTAGTGCAAAAAAAATGTAAAAAAATGATAGGATGATGGAGAATCACTAAACAAATAGATAGTAAAAATAACTGAAAGATTCTGAGTTGAATAGAGAAAGATATAGCCAAATCTGTGTTGTCGAAAAAGCCGAGCAGCAGTCCAGGATCTGCCAGGCGCGACTTTGCTTCTGCGCTTGTCACGACCAGCCCCGACCTCTGAATCAAGTGCAGTCAATTGTAAACTCAAGAAGACTAGGAGAGGAAGAACTTTGATGAAGAGATCTCAGGCAGAAGACGTCCACACACTGCTGTAGAGGCCGAAGAAGAGAGACATGGCTGATCACCTGCAGAACAGCCTTCCTCTCTCTTGAACCGACTTTTCTCTCTCTAAAAACTCGAAATTCTCTCTCTAAAAATCACAAAATCGATGCAGGAGGGTTCTAGGACGTCTTGAGATGCCTGGGGAGTCGTGCTCATGCCTTTGGAATGACCAGAATCAGAGTCCATTTATAGGAGAACAGAAGGTCTTATCGGAGCTAAAAAATAGGGGCATTGCGCCCCACCCCTGGGCGCATGCGCCCTGGTGCTGGGCGCATGCGCCCCACTGAAGGGCGCATGCGTCCCCCAGTGGGGGCGCATGGGCACAAACCCCGAAAAAATAGTTCTTATTCCATCGGCGGTTCAGTGGTAGAGTCCGGGTGAAAAACTGGGTCTCTCGTGCCTCAAAAGTGGGGCGCATGTGCCCTCAAGTGAGGGCACAAGGCCATGTGCTTCACTGGTAGGGCGCATGGCCACGTGCCCTGGGTCCCGGGCGCATGTGACCAGGAACCCGGGCGCATGGGCCTGGTTTCGCGCGTCCTTCTTCCGGAAGCCATTGCGAACACTCCCGAACTCGGAATTCGACGCTGTTTGTTGCGTTGGAAAGATAACAGGCCGAAGAAGCTTTCTATAGCATCGGATCAACCATCACACCCTCCAAAACTTCATAATTTTATCCGGATGTTAGGGCAGTGAACAGAAGGTCCGATATAGGTCAAAATGACTTCGACGGCAAACCAGAAAGGCACAGAATGCAACAAAACTTGTCCGGAGTGTGAATATGACCATAACCTTCAATGCATGATCATTAGGCATTGGTCATTCTGCCAATTTCCGTGTTCACACGATTTACGTGCAGCTTTCGCTCGAAAATTACGGCTTTTTGCGGAAAACATCGGAAAACATCCGATTTCATTCGGCGAATGCTCCAAATCAACTTTAAAAGACCCGGCATCATTATAAGGTCAATCGTACATGTTACCCTATAAAACATGAGTTTTATGCTCTGAATTAGGCGAATTTGGCGTGTCTACAGCTTGCCTCGCCTTGATGTCGGCTTTGTAAGGGAGTGGCATGTAATGAAGCAGAATGATTCGGAGTGAACTGTAATGGAATGCAAGTGAATGTATATGAATGTAGCGGAATGGAATGGTGATGAACTGAAAAGGTGGCATCAAGGTGTAGATATAGACACGCTTATCTACCCGATCCAGCAAAATGAATCTCTCTGAGTATTCTGGATCGCTTTCTTGTTCTATCAAAACCTCATATAATTGACTGGTAAAAGACATGCCCTTGGCACGAGAGATGAAAAGGTAAATGATAAAGGATAAAAGGATGTAACCAACCCTCAGCGTGGTGAGGAGTCCTCGAATTCGTAGGTTCATCATCAGCCAGCAACCCGAACTTTGCGGTGTTCTTGTACTGTGATGGGCTAAAGTTTGTAAAAGAGAAGTTGATCTTAAAAAGAAAAGAATACCAATCCATCATATTTGGAATCTCAAGTTCATTCAAGTTTCACCAAAATACTCAGTTTAATTCTGAGTGGAAGAACCTCAAGTTCTTAAAGGGTTCGTTTAAGCATAGCAAAATTGCTCGGGTATCGTGAAAACCATGAATCATGCTCTAGCAGAAAATCAAGTATTCGGAAAACGACAAGACAGATTTAAGCCATAGTGAGATTGAAAGATAATGGTGGGACTAACATAGAATGAAGGGAAAGAAGAGACAATGGCATGACAATTGCCATGACACGGTGGGATAAAAGACACGGTGGGATAAAAGAAAGGAAAGAATAAAACATGGTGGAACAAAAAAGAAAGGAATAAAACATGAAGAGATAAAATTAGTAATGATGAAGAATGAAAAGGAGATGGATGTGAAAACATAGAAAATTATGTAGAAAATAGTTGAAGATATAGATTGTCTATTGGAGGTCAAGACACCTGATTAGGAACCATCGTCCCTCCAATGTTCAATTTTGGCTTATCCGTGAGTGTAAAGAAATGACCAAGCCGTCGTAGATTTTGTTGAAGGGGATCTCGGGCCTAGTCATCTTCACTCTCAAGGTCTTCAACATTAATGCATATAATATGTATCAAATGGACCTAACATAACTAGGTGACAGATAGTAAGAGTGATGTGAAGTGCAAAAAATGAAGTGATGGTGGTGATGTGATGTGATGTGAGATTGTGGATTTGAGTAAAATCTTCAGGCGTGGTCTATCGACTTGCATCAACTGCCTGATTCATCCGCATCTCTGGTTCATCCTTGTCTTTCCTTCTGACGGAATACAGCACCACGATAGGTAGCGCTTCCTCTCTTTTCGCCACAAGGTTAGCATGACGTTCCTTGGGGAACACTGATCTCGCTAATTCACCTGTTAGGACTAAAAAGATTGCCTGCACATTTCTGGTTAGTACCCAACAGACAGAATTGTCATATGAATCAGATTGTTCATGAAATGATCAATTGAAGGTTTTACTATTTGAACCATCATTTGGTTGTCAAAACAAAGTTTTTAATGATGGTTCCTTTAGCAAAAATGTCATTTTTTAACATTATAGACAATTTCTGAATTTTTGAGATTTTTATGAATATTTCGAATTTTTTTGTCCATGTGCCCCCGATCGGGGGCACCTGGCCATGCGCCCTGGGGTGGGGCACCTGGCCATGTGCCCCCAGATGAGGGCACATGCGCCCTGAGGCAAATTTTTTTTTTTTTTCAAAAAAAAATTGTACCTGATTGCCCTTCTCTTTTTGCTTCTTCAGCTCCTGCAAACACTTAATGAAAATGATTAAATTTTTATCATTACTCATCCCTTTGCCTGTATGTCGTTTGCCGTGATTTTGAGTCAAAGGGAGGAGCCTTCTTAACAAGGTGGAATAAAACAAATAACTTAAAATGAAATGGGGGGTTGAGAGAACTTACCTGTCATGGTGTGAATCCTCTCCTCTTCTGTAATGAAATGCCTGTAACACTTGATAAAAGGGAATTAGATCTTCGCCATGACTCATCCCTTTGCCTATTATGGTTAACTTTGACTTAGGTCAAAGGGGAGAGCCTTCTTAACAAGGTAATTAAAGTAAAAATGGATATGCAATGCAGAAATGAAAATATGCATGACAATCAAATAAGCAAGGATGCAACTAAGGCAATGATCATGACTAAGCAATTTTTTTTTTGGTTTTCTTAGAAATATCATTTTTGGTGGATTTTTGAAAATATTCAACTTTTTTTGGATTTTTGAACTATGCAAATATTTTTTGGATTTTCTTGAAAACAATCATTTGGATTTTCAAAAGTATTCATTTTTTTTAGATTTTTGAAATATGTGTTTTTTTTTGAATTTTTGAAATATTCAATTTTTTTGGGTTTTCGAAATATTCAAATTTTTTTGGGTTTTTGAAATATGCATTTTTTTGTGGGTTTTGAAATATGTATTTTTTTTGGATTTTTGAAATATGTATTTTTTGTGGATTTTGAAATATGCAATTTTTTTGTGGAGAAAATGCTGGTATTTGAGACAGTTCATCGGTCTTTGGAGTTTGTCAAGACTCAAGTGGTAGATGCCATGTGCAAAAATAAAGTTCCCTACCTAGAATCCTTCTAACCTTCTTCCTTTGATCGGCTTGGATTCCACCTGGATTTGGTCGGTTTACCCTTCCCTAGGGTTTAAGGAGGAAGAGTATAGAGGAAGTCCTTGATAGGGTTTGAAGATGTTGAGAGGGATTTCTCTACTATCACTCAAATTACCCATTGGGGTTCGGCCTCTTCGGGTTTTTCTTCCTTTTTTTGCTCTTTTCTATGTGGCACATATTTGGACAGGTTTTTGACCCGTGGGGACATTGCCCATCTTTTAGTGCCTTTTGCCTTGACTATCATTCTGGGTACTCATTCAGACAGGTTGATCATTTTTCTTTTTCTAACCTGAGGGGTTCATTGCCCATCTTTTGGCACCCTTTTGTACCCTCTGAGACGGCCTCCTACTAGGGTGGCGAGTGTTTTCGATACTACCCCTCTCTAATCTTCTCTCCCTATCTTGGACCGAGTAGAAGAGAATAGGGTAAGGGTACTCCTTCCATTTCTAGATTTCTGCCTTGCCTTTCGCAAGTGTCGGGTTGTCTGGATTCTAGGATCGGGAAGTGTTGTGTGTGTAGGATGGTACCTACCCTTGACTTCTCACGAACAACCTAGGATCGATGACTTGAGATTATACGAGTGGTTTCTCCATTTTTATGGAAAGTACTTTTTGAGGTAAACTCCATTCCAAGGATGATTCAATTTTTCTCCATCTGCATTAGTCAATTCATATGCATTACCTGGATACTTTTCAGTGATTACAAAAGGCCCTTCCCAGTTAGGTTGCAACTTGGAGCGGGGACCCCCTGGCTTAACGAATATGCGTTTGACTACCATCTCACCGATTTCGAACTTTCTCTCGACCACCCTGTTTTGATAAAACCTTTTTAGTCTATTCTGATAAGTCCGGGCATGCTCGGCGGCGGCTAGCCTTCTTTCATCCAAGAGTTCAAGCTGTGCAAGGAGAGATTCTCTTCTCTCATCAACAGGAATATCCCTGTCGAGCTGAACTCGGAGAGATGGAAGTAATACTTCGTAAGGGACCATCGTTGCTTCCATCCCATATGCCAAAGCATACGGGGTTTGTCCGGTGGGAGTCCTTACGAAGTACGATAAGCCCATAGAGCATCTACAAGCTTATCGGGCCGGTCGGCAAATTTGCTAGACTTACAAGATTTCTTGATGATTTTGATTAAGGTTTTGTTGGTGGCTTCGCTTGACCATTGCCTTGAGGATAGTATGGTGATGAATGATGCAATGAAATGTAATACTGTTGCAAAGATCACGCAGATCTTGAGAAAGAAATTGTGGCCCATTATCGGTGACGATGTCGCTGGGGATCCCGAACCTTGCCAGGATGTTGCGCTTGATGAAGGAGCAGACTGTTGATGCTTTAATCTCCACGAATGCTTCCGCTTCAGCCCACTTTGTGAAGTACTCCGTTGCCGTCAGAATGAAAGATTTTGAGCGCATTTCGGAGTTGAGGTCACTCAAGGGGCCAATGATATCAAAAGCCCACATGGCGAATGGCCATGGGGCATGAATTGGATGAAGGGAAGATGCGGGAGAGTGAATCTTGTCGGTATGGAGTTGACATGAATGACAATGCCGGACAAAGATGGAGCAGTCTTCTTCTAGAGTTGGCCAATAATACCCCTGTCGGATGATTTTCTTAGCAAGGGCTTGGGCATTCACATGACCACCACAAACTCCAGAATGTGCTTCTTTCAGCACCAACTCAGCTTCTTCTTCATCAAGACATCTAAGTAAGATTCCACTTAGGCTTATCTTATAGAGCACTCCTCCTAGGATTGTATACCTCTGGGATACTCTTCTGATTGCCTTCTTTTCCTTGGTGGTTGATCCAGGCGGATATGATTGATCTTGACAATACCTCGCAATCTCGTCATACCAAGGTCTCTCACCTTCTTCTAATTCTTCAAACTCAATCAAGGAGATTTCTTCTTTATGTTCTAAGTATTCCTTTCTGTTGAATCTTTCCTTAACCTTTAGAAAATGTCCATCCTCAATTGCTGGAATTGTTCTCTTACAGATGTGGATAGTTCGCACTTGCCTGCCTAGCGGGACAGATAGAGATGAAGCTAGTGAAGCTAAGGCATCGGCGAGGATATTTTGAGAGCGGGGGACATGAACAAAGGTGAGTTTGAAGAATAGCTTGATGTAGCAGGTGGTGAGCTCCTGGTAGGGTTTGAGGTTTGGATGGAAAGTTCGGTACTTGGATAGGACCTGGCGTAGGATCAATTGACTATCACCTATCACCCTCAATTCGGTGGCACCATGGAAATGAGCGGCCTCCAGCCCGGCCAGCAAGGCTTCATACTCAGCTATGTTGTTGGTTGCTGGAAAGTTAAGCTGAAAAGCCTGTGGAATGGTGACACCTTCAGGTGACAGAAGAACAATACCTATCCCTCTACCATGAGAGTTCAGAGCCCCGTCAAAATATAATGTCCAAAGATTGTAAGATCGGACTGACATTAGTTCATCATCCGGGAACTCCGACCGGACTGGGTCAAAGACGGGTATGGGATGATGGGCAAGGTGTTCAGCAATAGCATAACCCTTGATTGCCTTCTGTGGGACATAAGTGATATCAAATTGGGATAGGAAACTCTGTCATCGCCCTAACCGATCAGTCAAGACTGTCTTCTCTAACAGAAACTTAATGAGATTGATACGAGCAATGAGCTTGACTTGGTGAGCAAGGAAATAGTGTTTGAGTTTCTGAACCACCCAAACAAGAGCAGCACAAGTCTTTTTTACCACAGTGTACTTTAGCTCACAAGCATCAAACATCTTAGACAAGTAGTAAGTAGCTCGTTCTTTCCCTTCTTCATCAACTTGTGCAAGGACCGCTCCGAGAGAGTTCTCAAGAACCGAAATGTAGAGGACCAAAGGTTTGTCGGGAATTGGTGGTCTAAGTACAGGGGGACTTGCCAGGTATGTTTTCAACCCATCAAATGCCGCCTGGCACATCGAATCCCACTTAAACTCGGCCCCCGCCTTGGTTAACTCATAGAAAGGTTTACACCTTTGGGAATGTTGTGAGATAAACCGGCGGACAAATTGTAGCCTCCCAATCAATCCTCGAAGCTCTTTCATATTCTTCGGAGGAGGCATACCAATAATTGTTTTGGCCTTGTTTGGGTCGATCTCTATGCCCCTTTTGCTTACTATAAACCCAAGTATCTTTCCTGATGAAACTCCAAATGTACACTTCTTAGGGTTCATTTTTAGCTTGTATTCTCTAGCTCTTTGCAAGACCTTCCTTAGCACTTCAGAATGATCTTCCCGACTCTTGGACTTGATAACCAAATCATCCACGTACACCTCTACAAGGGTGTGCATCATGTCGTGAAAGATGTCGACTCCAGAAACGGGTTACGGATCGGCACCTCAAGATAAGAAGGTGAAAGATAGAATGGGGTAAAAAGGGGAGTGAATTGAAAACACTCGGAAAGCAGTAAAGACTCCTCACCTCGATCCCACACTCACATTGATCCCCGAACTTTCATCTCACGGCGTCGCTCGAGCACCGGAGACGGTTCGGGTCATGTGGGAGGAGAGTGAGGAGTGAATTAACTTAGAACATGAATAAAAATAAAGGTGGTCGCCAGGAGCCGCGGGCTCCGCTTTATGGAAAAAAAACAAGATTTAGTTAGATTTGACCGTGTACCTTAGCGTGGGAGAGAGTGTGTGAGTTCAACCTTCTTCCTCTTCGGCCGGCCGATGAGGGAGAGTCCAACCAATGCTAGCTTGATGTATTTGTGCAACTAGAAGACAATAAGACAAGAAAACAAGTGAAGAAGGATTAGAACTGAGTGAAGTGTAGTAACTTGTAAAAGTAATAACATAAAACGACAATTGGAAACAAACTCACCGGATTCGGGGTTAGCCCTAACCCCTTTTTTTGGTTTTTTGATGATGTATGAAATGATTAAAATAGAATAAAAATTATGCTTAAATATGAACTAAATTATTTGAATGAATAAAAAATAATATAAATGGTTAAAGACAACACAACCCAGGCAAAGTGGCAACCGGGTTGGACAGATTTAATGTAAACTGCGCAGCTCTGATGCAGAGATTGTAGTAGACAGCACCGATGTCAAAATTGAGTGCCGTTTGTTTCAAAATAAATAGGACTCACCTAGGGTGGTTTTATATGAAGACAAGTTTTCTTGAATATTATGATAAGTAATCTGAATTTACCTGATAAGCCGGATCTTGGGCAGTGAAGTTCTGGAAAATCCCAGCACAATGTCGATGTAGGACATGCTATGGGCACCAAAGATATCCAAATTGAATTATTCTTGTTGGAGATAAAATATAAATCACCGGGTAACAATTTCTATGAAGGATTCATAGGTTGAATCCACCATTAAATGTACTGAAATTGACTGAGAAAATGATTTCTTAGAAGAGAAGACTTTGGATCTGTCTGTGCAGCGCCGGTGTTGAAGCCATAACAAGCAGAGGAAATGTCAGAATTGATCTCTGTTTGTTGGAGATGAAATATATATTGATTAACCACACTTAGTATGAAGGAGGTAAGGCCAAAAAATGACTACAAATATCTGTAGAAGCCGATGATCAGCAGTGCAGCACGTTGGAGCATAGACCGCCTTCTTCTTCACTTTGGGATGATCTCCGGGCACCGGGACGAAGATAGAACTATTTGGGGAGATTGGGAAGAGCCTAGGGTGGCTGGAGGACGAAGAGAGAAGTGCTGGAGTATGGGGATGCCCTTCTTAGGTCGTTCATATGAGTCTCCCTTTATAGGGGATGAGAACCAGGTCAAAAAATAGCAAGTTTTGATACATCCGACCATAAGTTGGATTTCCTTCAATTAATGTTGCTAATTTTCATCCTGAGGCATATAGAAACTTACCCAAATGATTGAGAGATATTTTAAACCGTGGATCACCTTCCCCATGCTCAAAATATGTCTCCACTTGAAGAGGAAACAAATCTGGTCCAAAAATGGCAAGTCTTGATATACAAGACAACAAGTTGGATTGCCATCATTAGATGATGCTAATTTAGACCATGAAGCTTCCAGATACTATAAAAAGTGATATGGAGGAGGAAAAAGTAAGGTAAGGTCGTGAATTGGTCAGATATGTTCCCAATGGGTTGGGCTTGCATGCAATTGGGCTTGATAGGTGCTGCGTGCGGACAGAACTACGCATCTGACTTCCAAAGGGCGCTGCAGACAAATGGGAGATCAGAATTGAATGCCGTTTGTTGCATTAAAAAGAGGACTCAGAGAGGAAGATTATTTGTGTTTAATATTTCTTCATTAGATGTACACATAATCCTGTGAAAAATTTTCAAGTAGAGGATATGCTGGGAAAAGCATAATATGGCACACCACCAAGAGTCTCTTGTTCGGCAAACACGGATTTGATTAGAAATTAGAAAATCATCCTCATATTTCCAATAAGCACCTCAGATCATCCAAAATGGTGGTTTATCATGATTTTGATGGTCTAAAAGAGATGTTTCCAATGGAATAATGGTTTAAGCTCTAAATAAGGCCAAATTGGCGTGTCTACAGCTTGCCTCGCCTTGATGTTGGCTTTGCAAGGGAATGGCATGTAGCGTAGCGGAGTGAAATGTAGAGAAAGTGTAGCGAAGAGAGATAGATCATAGTGGAATGTAGTGGAGCAAAATGTTGATGGACTGAAAAGGTGGCATCAAGGTGTAGATATAGACACGCTCAACGACCAGATTCGGCAAGATGAATCTCCTCAAGTCTCCTGGATTACTGTCATGTTTCATCAAGTCATCCTATGTTCTATTGGTAAGAGATGTGCCATTGGCACGAGAGAAGAATAATAGCCAACCCCCAACGCGGTGGGGAGTCCCCGAAACATGGGTTCGTTGGTTCATCATCAGCTGGTAACCCGATCTTTGCGGTGTTCCTGTACTGTGATGGGCTAAAGTTTAAAAAAGAGATTTGTTTTGAAAAAGTAAAAGAATACCAATCGAGCACATTCAGGCTCTTAGATTCATTTAAGTCTTCTATGAGACAAGATTCAATTCGGAATGGAATGATCTCAAATTCCGAAAGGCAAATGTTAAAGCACAGACCGTGAAGACAACAGCAATGCAAGATCTGATCGAATAGAAGGCCCTTGGCGGGACGAATTGACTGCCACGGTTGGATGAATATAAAAAGAGTTGCAATGACCACAGTGGGGATAGAAATAAAAGATTTGAGGACACAAAGTGGTTACCGAACACGGTGGGATTAATAGACACGGTGGGATATTAGAGAGGTTGGTGGGACTAGAGATCATGGTGGGATTAGAAAACATGGTGGGATTAGAAAACACGGTGGGATTTAGAATGATCGAGAGAGTGAGAAGGTGAAGTTTTAGGAAATGATGTATGCAATGACAAAATAAAATGTAATGCAACTAATACTATATGATGCATGCTGGGCTCAAGAAAACAAAAAATAAAACTTGTCTAACAATTAGTTGAAGATATAGATTGTCTATGAGGTCAAGATACCCATTCGGGAACCATCGTCCTTCATAGCACAACTTTGGGCTTATCCGTGAGCACAAAGAATGACCCGACCGTCGTGGATTTTGATGTAGGGGATCTCGGGCCTGGTCTTCTTTGCATTCACGGTCTTCAACATCAATGCATAAAATAAATAGTAATGCACCTAACATATGCTAAGAAAGGAAATGATAACAGTGAGTTTGCAATGTTATGACATGCATTCTCACAAAAGAGTTCATGTGCCCTAATGAGGACACAGAGTGAAAGTTTCTCGGCAAAGTTGAGGCCGAGGTAATGATAACACCACCTCCAGAGAATCCTCAGGGGAGGGAAGTGGGGAGCATCGCCTGCAAAAGGTTTCTCGGCAAAATTAAGGACGAGGTTATGGTGACACCTCCTCCTAAGAATCCTCAGGGGAGGGAAGTGGCAAGCATCGCCTTGTTGTGAAGTTCTCCTCATTTGTTCTTCGTGCCTGAAACACTAGAAAAAGGAGATTAGAATGCCAATATGTCTTATCCCCATTGCAAGTTGTAGTATGCCTTGACCTTTGTCAAGGGGTGTAAAGTTTTTCAGGTGCCTGAAACACTTAGAAGGAAGAGATTAGAACAACAATGTGGCTTATCCCCCTTGCAAGTTGTAGTATGCCTTGACCTTTGTCAAGGGGTAATAGCCTTCTTAAGGGTGTAAAAATAAAGCAACAAATATGCAATGAAGAATTTGAAACATGAGAGATTGAAAGTAGTGAATGCAAAGACGAAAATTCAAACCAAGCATGGTGATGATTTTTTTTATTTTTTGAAATTTTTTTAGAATTTAAAATTTAAGTTTTGTGAAAAGATTCATTTCTTTTGAGATTCATTTTTTTGGAGTTTTGAGAAATTTTTTTTTTGGAGTTTTAAAGATATTCAGCTTCTTTTTTTTTGGAGTTTTTTTGAAAATATTTTTTTTTGGGAGAGAAAAATCAGTATTGACACAAGTTCTCATCACTTGGTTGTTCTTCTAGGTTTGTTGGTAGACACTATGTGCAAAATGGGATTCCTTACCCAGAATCTTTTGACCTTCAACCTTTGATCGGCCAGAGTTTAGCTTTGATTTGGTTGGTCCACCCACACCGTGGGGGTAAGAAAGAAGAATTGAGGGAAAGTCCTTGATAGGCTTTGGAGATGTCGAGAGGGATTTCTCTACTCACACCCAATTGCCCATTGGGGTTCGGCCTCTTCGGGTCTTTTCTTCTTTATCGACAAACCTATTTTTGTGGCACACATTCGGACAGGTCTTTGACCTGTGGGGTCATTGCCCATCTTTTGGCGCCTTTTTTCATTTTCTACATTTTGGGTACTCATTAAGACAGGCTCATATTTGTTTAAACCTGTGGGGTTCATTGCCCATCTTTTGGCACCCATTCTTTTGAGAAGTTGGACCTTTCGAGACGGCCTCCTACAAAGGCGTTGGATGCTTTCGATACTCTCCCCCTCTAGTCCCCTTTGCCTATCTTGGACCGAACAGAAGAGAGTAGGGTGTGGGTTTTCCTTCCACCTCTGAGCCTTGACTAGCTTCTCTCGGGTGTTGGGTCATCCGGATTCTGGGATCAGGACGTGTTGTGTGTGGGATGGTATCCACCCTTGACTCCTAGAGAACAACCACATGTGGACTCAAGTCATATTGGTAGTTCTCTCCATTTTTAAGGTAGATTACTTTCCATGGGTGAATCAATTGAAAACATGCCTTGCAATGTAAAGAATTTGTTTAATAAAAACAAGGTAGCTACAAATGCTGTCAATCATGAATTTCTCTCAATTAAAATTGTCATGTGAAATTCATCATTTTTTTTAAAATATTGCTTTACAGATGACATAATGATGATGAATGCAATTTCATATAATACCCGAGAGAAGAAGAAGTTCATTGCTGATGACGGCTTTGCTTGTGCTTGCCTTGCCTTGTCTGCCATGCCTTGCCTTGCCTTGCCCAACTGCCTCCACTGTTGATATGCACCATATTACATTGGATTGAAGATCCATAGTCATATGATGAAGTGAAAGATGTGAAGGATCTGATTTAGCATGGCGGAGTCAAAATTAATGATGTAAAAGGCAAAGATTGTGGTATCACCCAGGAAATTTCTCTACCCTTGATTTTTATTGAAAGTAAAACTTGGAAAAAGAAAGAGAATTCAAAAAGGAAAGAAACATGCTTGGAAACAAAAGTGAGTTAAAATGGGCTCTTGGGCCCGTGATTTGAAAGTGCGCTTGAAGGCCCAAGAGTAGTCGGAATCAAGAGGCACGTGAGCCCAAGATTTGAATGTGGGCTAGAGAGGTCGGTTGATGTTAATGGGAATGAGGGCCCGATTGGAGGTTGAGCCCGAGGGACCCAATGAAAAGAATGGGCATATGGACCCGATTTAGGTGATTGGAAGTATGATTGTGATTTGGAAGATTTGTGATGGGCTCGTGGGCACCATCGAAGAGTATGGGTGCGTAATCCCAAAGTTGAAGAAGTGGGGGCACAGGGGCCCGATTTCAAAGAAGTTTGGGCACGCGGGCCCGATGGTGAAGAAATGGAGGCATACAGGCCCAAAGTTGAAGGAGTGTGGGCATGTGTGCCCGAGTTTGTTGGAAGGTGGGCACGTGGGCCCAATTTAGAAGAAATTTGGGCACATGGACCCGGTTGTAGAAAAACATGGGCATGTGAGCTCGGTTGAGGTGAATTGCGGGCACGTGGGCCCGATTTAGAAAAAGTAAGGGCACATGGGCCCAATTGGGGAGAATTATGGGCACGTGGGCCCGATTTAGAAAAATTAAGGGCACATGGGCCCGATTGGAAAGAATTATGGGCACGTGGATCCGATGGAAGGAAAGGGGCATGTAGGCCCGGTTGGGGAAAAGGGGCATATGGGGCCAGTTGAAGGAAAGGGGCATGCAAGCCCGATTGATTAAAAGAGGCACGTGGGCCCGGGTGAAGAAAAGGGGCATAAGAGCCCGGTCGATTAAAAGGGGCACATGGGCCCGGTTGGATAAAGGGGGCACGTGGGCCCGGATGATGGAAAGGGGCACATGGGCCCAGTTGATGAAAAGGGGCATAAGAGCCTGATTGACGAAAAGGGGCATACGTGCCCGAAAATGGGGCATAAGGGTCTAAAAATGGGGCATAAGGGCCCAATTGAGTGGGATGGGGTGTGGACCATGGCCCTAAGATTGACAGATTTTAGATCCATGGGCCTGATTGATGGTTGTAAGAAGAATAAAGAAAGGGCAGTGGCCCTAAGATTGAGGAATTGTGGGCCCATGGGCCCGATCGTTAATTTGGAGGAGAATAAAGAAAGGGTCGTGGCCCTAAAATTGATTGATCGTGGGCCCATAGGCCAAATTTTTGCTTAAGAGAAGAATGGGGTAAGGGTCGTGGCCCTAAGATTGATGCTAAAGGATTTACCTTCCTAGTTGGAGGAGGTCCCAGTATCCCCTTGCTAAGGTCTACATCCTTCAGGAGGCTTGTCGATTCATTCCCTATTTTATGGACCAATTCGGTCTCCTTACTTCCCAGTTCAGGGGTCAATTCAATCTGACCATCGTCATTGATCAATTCCAATGATGGTAATAGTTGATCAATACCTGACAAATCCTTGCCTAGTCCATCATTGGATTGACAATCAACTAAGTTTATGATTCCTTCGTCTAAGCTCCCTATAGTAGGCTTCTCCTCAGGATGTTCTATAGAAGAGGGCATGCCTAGTCTAGGGGATTCCAAAATGGTAGAAGGGTTTGGTTCGACCTCCCCTACTAGATGACTTTGATCTTAATGAGAAGCTGATTCTTCTGCCATGGCAGGAGCACAAATGGTTGGAGTTATTAATTCCTCTGCAAGGGCAGGAGCTTGAAGGGTCGAAGTGTCTGAATCTTCTACTACAGTAGGAGCAAGAATAGTAGGAGTGATTGGTTCCTTTGTTGGGGCAAGAGTAATAGAAGAAATGATTGGTTGTTGTGCAACCAATCGAGGAGGATCCCTATGTGGTGGGATTGGTTGAGAAGCCGGGGTTTGCTCGATCGGCTTAGGATGAATGATTGGCCGAGGGACCATTGGTGAAGTGGGTTGAGGGGCCAAGGCTTGCGTGGCTAGCCGAGGGTTGTTGTTGAAATAGGCTGAGAAGCCAATGGTCGGATGATTGGCCGATGGACCTTAAGAAATGTTGGTGGAGTTGAAGGTTGGGGAGTCGGTTGAAGTAATGGAGTATTCGCACAAGCAACAAGAGGAGCTTTATTAAGCATGGTTGGTTGTGCCATTGACATGGGTTGCATGACCGGGCCGAGGTTGGGGCATCGGTGGCCTAATCAACTGGCGTCGAGGAGTTGGCCGAAGATGATGATCTAGATGGGGTTGGGGAGGGCTCCTAGGTTGGTGCATAGTATCAATGTTCTTCTCAGCCATGGGCCTCAATTCATCATGATATTGTATTAATTCCATGTCTCTTTTTGTTTCCCCAATTATTGAATAGCCTGGCCCATATCGTCGCAAAATTTTTTCCTTAACAATTTCAAAATCCCATATTTCTATTTCTCCTAGTGAAAAGAACCATTCTAGGGCTGCACCATCCAATGATCGCTTAAAAAGAATAGCAAGAGCTCTTCGATCATTTAGCCATCGAGATGATTTGCTCAAGAAATCATTGACATGGGTGAAAGGATCACCTGAGCCATTGAAGCGATGGTAGGCTGGTGTTTGGGATGGAGGGATATGTGGGACAGGGAAAGATGGAGTAGATATTTTAGGGATGGCCTTCGAGTCCAAACAATGCCTCAACTCTTCAAAGTGCTCATCCATTTGGTTGAGTTTGTCCATGAATGCTTGAGTGAGGCTGGGTTCCTGAGCCACCGGTGCAAGGTATTTAGATGAACGGGCTAGAAGAGGTGGGTTGGAAGTAGGAACTAGCATGGAATCAGGTGGGTGACCCACAATAGGGTGAGTAGGCAAGGTAGCACGACAAGATTGTGCAGGAGAGTTGATGATGAGGGGCCTAGTTACCGATTGAGGTGGTGAGGGGGATTGATTTCCCTCGACCAGATCTTGATTGTTAGGCATCTTGCCCTTTGTTAAAGATTGCACAAGTGAAAAGGATTCAGGATCTAAATGGAGGGATAGACCCTTGAGGATTTTTTCCACACTAAGTGAAGTAGGTAGATGAGTAAGATTTTGAACTTCAGGCTCCCTGATGGTATTGGCATGGCCCTCTGGTTGGACCATGCGTTGTTGTAGCATGTAGTGACCCGTCTTGTAGTAGTCCAGCATCCCGACGTGTCTTTCGGACCTTAGCATCATGGGCATCTTGTTGATCTTTCTATAAGGATGGTTAAAAAAAGAGCAAGCAAAGCACACAATTGAAGTTTTTTTGTATGTTTGTTTTGTTTGATTTTTTTTGTTTCAATTTGGTTGTTTGGAAAACAAGTTGAACACAAAATTAAAAATGTTTTTGTTTTGTTTTTTTAAGTGTTTTGTAAGAATTTTTTTTTGCTTGTTTTCAATTGTTGTGAGCAAGCAAGTTGTGCAAACAAGTTTTTAAAATGACTACTCGACAAATTTTGGGTTGAAACCTTAGATTAGATAGATTGTTAGCAAATGTTCACTCAAATGGGCATGGTTCCTATTGCTTCAATCTTCAGGACCTAAGGTTGTCACTCAATCACCACGAGTAGGTACTTGGGTTCTTCGGGTTTTGGGAAGTGGTACAACCGGCCCAATCGTGCGGAGAGGAATACTCCACGGATGGGGACTTATGGAGGCCTTGATGGAAACAACCAAATCAACTAGGAAGGAATATCCCAGAAGAGAGGTAAGAATCCACCAAGAAGGTGTTTGGAGGGTGAGGGTGTGTTGGGAGAGAGAGCCCCCGCCTCGAATGCCCTACGGATCGGAGCAAGTCCGGTACCCGATGCAAAAAGCTAATGCAAAAATGAAAAATGGAGGGTAGGAGGAGAAGAAGCAATCAATATGCAAACATGAATGAAAGCTATTTAATAAATCAAACAAGTGAATGCAAGCAAGACAAGTAATGATAAAGTAAAACAAATAACTAGCAAGTAGCAACTAAAGGTGGTTCGCGCGGGAACTGGCTTGTTTGATTGGAAAAAAGGGAAGGAGGGCCACGTGGGGCCAATCTGAAGGTTCTGCAAATGAGTGGTCCACGTGGGGACCGATCTGAAAATAAGTTGGTTCACGTGGGAACCAAGTTGGAAAGAAAGGTGGTTCACGCGGGAACCGGTTTATAAGAAGAAAATAGTGGTTCACGTGGAAACCAAGTTGAAATTAAAAACAAGCAAGTCAAGTCCACATGGGGAACAATGTTAAAGAAAGAGTAAACAGAAAGTTTAAAGGTAAATTGACATGGAAGAGGTGAAGGACAAGCCGGTTCACGCGGGAACCAAGTTGGAAAACAACTAGTTGCACGAATCAATCAAGCTAGCACGGTTGAAGACATTGGTCGTCCCACCGTGGTCGCCAAAAAGCTGTCGACTCCAGAAACGGGTTCCGGATCGGCACCTCAAGATAAGAAGGTGAAAGATAGAATGGGGTAAAAAGGGGAGTGAATTGAAAACACTCGGAAAGCAGTAAAGACTCCTCACCTCGATCCCACACTCACATTGATCCCCGAACTTTCATCTCACGGCGTCGCTCGAGCACCGGAGACGGTTCGGGTCATGTGGGAGGAGAGTGAGGAGTGAATTAACTTAGAACATGAATAAAAATAAAGGTGGTCGCCAGGAGCCGCGGGCTCCGCTTTATGGGAAAAAAACAAGATTTAGTTAGATTTGACCGTGTACCTTAGCGTGGGAGAGAGTGTGTGAGTTCAACCTTCTTCCTCTTCGGCCGGTCGATGAGGGAGAGTCCAACCAATGCTAGCTTGATGTATTTGTGCAACTAGAAGACAATAAGACAAGAAAACAAGTGAAGAAGGATTAGAACTGAGTGAAGTGTAGTAACTTGTAAAAGTAATAACATAAAACGACAATTGGAAACAAACTCACCGGATTCGGGGTTAGCCCTAACCCCTTTTTTTGGTTTTTTGATGATGTATGAAATGATTAAAATAGAATAAAAATGATGCTTAAATATGAACTAAATTATTTGAATGAAGAAAAAATAATATAAATGGTTAAATACAACACAACCCAGGCAAAGTGGCAACCGGGTTGGACAGATTTAATGTAAACTGCGCAGCTCTGATGCAGAGATTGTAGTAGACAGCACCGATGTCAAAATTGAGTGCCGTTTGTTTCAAAATAAATAGGACTCACCTAGGGTGGTTTTATATGAAGACAAGTTTGCTTGAATATTATGATAAGTAATCTGAATTTACCTGATAAGCCGGATCTTGGGCAGTGAAGTTCTGGAAAATCCCAGCACAATGTCGATGTAGGACATGCTATGGGCACCAAAGATATCCAAATTGAATTATTCTTGTTGGATATAAAAGATAACTCACCGGGTAACAATTTCTATGAAGGATTCATAGGTTTAATCCACCATTAAATGTACTGAAATTGACTGAGAAAATGATGACTTAGAAGAGAAGACTTTGGATCTGTCTGTGCAGCGCCGGTGTTGAAGCATAACAAGTAGAGGAAATGTCAGAATTGATCTCTGTTTGTTAGAGATGAAATATATATTGATTAACCACACTTAGTATGAAGGAAGTCAGGCCATAAAATGACTACAAATATCTGTAGAAGCCGATGATCAGCAGTGCAGCACGTTGGAGCATAGACCGCCTTCTTCTTCACTTTGGTTTGATCTCCGGGCACCGGGACGAAGATAGAACTATTTGGGGAGATTGGGAAGAGCCTAGGGTGGCTGGAGGACGAAGAGAGAAGTGCTGGAGGATGGGTATTCCCTTCTTAGGTCGTTCATATGAGTCTCCCTTTATAGGGGATGAGAACCAGGTCAAAAAATAGCAAGTTTTGATACATCCGACCATAAGTTGGATTTACTTCAATTAATGTTGCTAATTTTCATCCTGAGGCATATAGAAACTTACCCAAATGATTGAGAGATATTTTAAACCGTGGATCACCTTCCCCATGCTCAAAATATGTCTCCACTTGAAGAGGAAACAAATCTGGTCCAAAAATGGCAAGTCTTGATATACAAGACAACAAGTTGGATTGCCATCATTAGATGATGCTAATTTAGACCATGAAGCTTCCAGATACTATAAAAAGTGATATGGATGAGGAAAAAGTAAGGTAAGGTCGTGAATTGGTCAGATATGTGCCCAATGGGTTGGGCTTGCATGCAATTGGGCTTGATAGGTGCTGCGTGCGGACAGAACTGCGCATCTGACTTCCAAAGGGCGCTGCAGACAAATGGGAGATCAGAATTGAATGCCGTTTGTTGCATTAAAAAGAGGACTCAGAGAGGAAGATTATTTGTGTTTAAGATTTCTTCATTAGATGTACACATAATCCTGTGAAAAATTTTCAAGTAGAGGATATGCTGGGAAAAGCATAATATGGCACACCACCAAGAGTCTCTTGTTCGGCAAACACGGATTTGATTAGAAATTAGAAAATCATCCTCATATTTCCAATAAGCACCTCAGATCATCCAAAATGGTGGTTTATCATGATTTTGATGGTCTAAAAGAGATGTTGCCAATGGAATAATGGTTTAAGCTCTAAATAAGGCCAAATTGGCGTGTCTACAAAAGATAGCCATCATAGCCCTCTGATATGTAGCACCGGCATTCTTTAACCCAAAGGGCATGACAACATAGCAATATGTTCCCCAAGGTGTAGTGAACGAGGTCTTTTCTTGGTCCTCCTCAGCTAACCGGATTTGATTGTATCCAGAATAGCCATCCATGAATGAAAGCATTTCAAACCCAGCTGTGTTATCAACCAAAACATCGATATGAGGCAAAGGGAAATCATCTTTAGGACACGCTCGGTTCAAGTCCCTGAAATCTATACAAATCCGAATTCGGCCATCCTTCTTCATAACAGGGACTATGTTAGCCACCCATTGCGGATATAGGACAACCTTAATAAATTTTGCTTGGTGTAGTTTGTCGACCTCTTCTTTCATTTTGAGTGCAATATCAGGGTGGAACCTCCTGAGCTTTTGTTTAACCGGGGTAGTTTCAGGTTTCAAGGTTAATCTATGTTCAACCAATGAATTATCTAATCCCGGGATATCTTCATATGTCCATGCGAACGTGTCCTTATATTCTTCCAAAACTTTGATCAAACGTTGTTCTTCTGAGGGAGTGAGGTTTGCACTAATGAGGATAGTCTTAGGATCTTCCAGGGTTCCTAAATTCAGTTCCTTGGTCGGTTCATTCCCCGTGGCTGATGGTTCTTCAAATCTTCTAAGTCCAGATGCATATGCATCAGCCAAGTCCTCAATTTCATCCTCGGATTCGGGATCCTTCTCTGATACCACCTCATATACTCCCAAAGTATGATCTATGTTATGCTCATCCTCATATCGGATTTCATCTAGTTGGATGGTATTATCTAAAAAGTTTGGCGACCTTGCACACTCTACGCATTTCTGTGCCAATTGTTGCAGATACCTATTTGGAACTCGCTTACCACTGACTTTCCTATTTCCTAACCTAACTTGACCTACTGAAGATAAAGCTGGAAAGATGGTATTTACAGTGGAGGGGGGATCGAGCAAATCGATCAATGATTCAGAAAAGAGGGATCCCTGATTTGGAGCACCCTCTGGGATGAGTAGAGATGTCTCCTCGATGGAAATGTGAGTTTCAGAGAAGACGTTTTTTTTTTGGAAATTTCAAGTAAAAAGATAGAATGAGCCTCAGTGACTCGAGGCTTACTAGAAGATGACTGAATTAATAGAGAGAAAAACTTAAGAATAAAAGGGAAAAAGGGGCTCGTGGGCCCGATGGTAACAGAAAGTGGACACATGGGTCCAAAACGGATGAAGAAAGTAAACGGGTACGTGGACCCGATCATAGAAATAAATGGGCATGTGAGCCCATGTTGAGAAAAGCCCTCAGTTCTAAAGTTGATGAGGTAAGCAAATGGGCAAGCAGGCCCAGTAAGAGTGGAAGGTTGAAGAGGGCTCATGGGCCCAATGTGGGTAAGTGGGCCCTGAAGCCCATCCAAAAGATCTAGAAACAACGGCACGAGGTTTAAACATGGCATTGTTGTATTTGGGCCTCGTGGAATGGTTTTGACTTGGGTGGTATGCTCAACCAGATGATCCAATATTGGTCTGCCCTTGAGTGGTTCCTGGTGCTCTTCCCCACTTGAAAACAGACGAGTCAAAGATAAGCATAAGTCTTCCAAGTCTTCTTCTTCTTCTTCTGGAGCTTTTTTTCTCTTGACAGCTATCACGGAACTTTTGCCATCTTCAGCCATCATCATGGTCTCCCCTTTGATAAAGAATGTATGGAGTCCCATGGCATATCTTGGCTGGAAGATTCTCCTTGGGATGGAACCTTCTTCATATCCCAATCCCTTCCTGCGTGGCCTTCTCACAGTTTCAATTGGCTGAGTGATCCCTTGAAGATCCTTGCCTAAACCTCTTCCAGGCTGATAGCCCAATTTCATCATCATCTGCCATCCCAGTGTGTCTGGTAGAGAGGCAGTCATGCATCTAACTTCTGGCAATTCTCTCACTGAGATCTGGGGTTGTATTGACAGACCTAGGGGTAAAGAAGCATCGTTCTGCTCGTCCCTTATAGGCATGCTAGTCACCTTGACCACCTGTCCTTTAAAGGGAAATTTTATGCATTGGTGGTTTGTTGAAGCCACAGCTCCTATTGCCTCCAAGTATGGCCTCCCAAGTATAGCCCGAAATGTTGGATCTAATTCTAGAACATGAAAATCTGTTGTAATCGTACATGGTCCAAGTTTGACTTCTAATGTGACCACCCCACGTGCAGACTTCTTGGAGTTATCATAGGCTGTCACCATGGCACAAGATGGCTTGATTTCTTGCTCAGAAATACCGCACAACTGCAAAGTTTCTGGCGGCATAACATTGATAGAAGCTCCAGTGTCAACCAAACATGATTTTACTTCGACATTGCGGATGATAACAGCCACATGCAAAGCATATCTCCTAAAGTCTGGATCTGCTAGTTCTTGCTGAGAGAAAGTGAGTGTTGGGTGCTCACTTCTAGGGGCTAACACTGTAGTTATCTTTTCAGGTGGGAGATCTTCACTCACCATGACCCTTTGTAAGTACTGTTGTAGAATCTCCTGGTGCACTTTTGATCTTTTGATCAACTCAAGTATAGAAATACGGGCTGGTGTCTTATCCAAATGTTTTAACAGATCATACGCCGTGCCTGGCAATGGCTCTTCAACTTGTTCCTCCTCCACTGGATCCTGCGGTTGAGTACTAGCTTGGGGAAAGAGCCGCTGGAACATCCTCCCACTTCGAAGCACCGGGGCTATTTGGCGGTCGGGTAGAGGTGATGGGTTAACTGGGGTGGGTTGTGGTGGAACAGGTGGTGTAGGTGCAGGTATGATAGGTAATGGGATCGGTGGTTCTAGGATGATTGGGTTAGTTGGTAGAGAGGTAGGATTTGGAGGTGGTAGTGATGGTGATACCGGTGGCCTAATAAGAATAGGCCGGGGTGTGGGAGTGGTTGATGGGTTTAATGAAGGTGTTGGTACTGTGGTAGGTTGTGGTGTTGGTGGTATGATAGGTTGGGGTTTTGGAGTGGTAGAGCTCGTAGGTGGGGGTTCGAGGTTTGGTGATGATTGTGGTGGTCGGATGAGCAAGGGCCGGTGTGTAGCAATGGTTGAAGGAGGTGTAGTTAGAGAGGGGGCTGGCCTGATGATGGGCCGGCGAGAAGAAGTGGCGGCCGGTGGTTGGGTTATTGAGCTTTGTGGTAGTTGTGGAGTAGCAGGTGCACGGATTATCTGTCTAGGAGGGTTCCTAGCAGGAGACCTAGCTGGGTTGACAGGCATGGTTGCATTTTGGTTTTCTAGTTGCCAACCTTGAGTACGGCTGGCATTACCCTGAACAATGGAGTGTACTAGACCAATTCCTGGGTTTGGATGTGCTGGTGCCGGTGCTGGAGCGGGAGCATGCAATGGGAGCGGATTCTGAACAATCCCCAAGCCAGGTTGTTGTTGAGGTTGAGCCGGTGGACGCTGCCGCTGCTGCTGCCTAGCCTTCATTGCTTGTATGCATTCCCCCATTTGGACCCAATCAATGCTTCCTTGGTCATTCAGATCGTGGATATAATCCTTGAATTGAAAGCACACCTCTACAGTGTGACCAGGACACCGGTGGTAAGCACAGTATCGGGACATATCAACATTTGTTGGCCAAACCTCTCTTTCCTTGGGCAATTCCAACTGTTTTTCTGCCATGAGTACATTGAAGATGTCGGTCAAGGAGTAAGGGAGTTCTTTGGTAGTTCTCTCTCCTAGGACCTCCCCTTCGTGGTGCCTGATTGGGTGGTGGTGGTGCCCTATTGTAGGTAGGTTGACGAGGTTGCTGGGGTTGTGCTACTGGTTGCGGGGGTTGTTGTGGTTGTCGTGGTTGTGGTGGCCTAACTTGTTTGCCGAGGGGGTAATAGGAAGGGTTACGTGGTGGGTTTCTCGAATCGGTTTTGACGGTTCCCTCCCCGGTTCCCTACAATATTTACGGCTTCGTTGTTGACCACTCCCTCGGTTGTAGGCCCAAGCGGTGTAGAGGGGGTCTTCACGAAGTTTCTAGGTTTGGGATCAAATGGATTTATCATTGTGGCATCCTTGAAGTGGGCTTGCAAGTATCGAGACACCGTCATAGAGTTCATTCATTGTGGTAGGACGGTGCATGATCAAGACATTCCTCAAGGCAGGTGTAGTGTTGCCAATGAGCATCTTCACTTGTTCCCCTTCAGAAATAACATCTGTCAATTTCTCTGCCATTCCCCTCCAGCAATCAGCAAACTTTATGAAGTCCTCTTCGGGCTTCATCATCTCAGCAATCAAATCTGTAATGGAGCATGCTGGTGCCACCCGGTCTCTGTATCTTTGCAAGAATTTTGTTTTGACAATGTCGAAGTCTCCTGCCTCAAAGGAGTCGAGTGAGTAGAACCATTCCAATGCAGACCCTTCTAATGATCGACGGAACAAGAAGGCAAGAACGCTACGATCATCTTTCCAGAATGAGGACTCGTAGAGAAAATCTTTAAGATGAAGAAAAGGATTGCCAGTACCATTGTAGCGGCGATAAACTGGTAGCTCAGAAGGTGGAAGGTGTAGGACTGGCAGAGAAGGAATAGAAATCTCAGGCACTGACTTGGAGTCCATGCGACATCTCAGCTCTTCATAACGTTCATTCATCTGGGTGAGCTGATCCATGATTGCCCTGGTGAGAGCAGGTTCTTGGTTTACTGGTGGGGGTATGTGGTTAGAGACATGGTTCTGAAATTGAGGAGCATGACTTGGCAAATTCACTGAAGATTGTCCCATGACTTGATGGGTCAAGGGAGCAACATGGTTGAAATAAGATGGTTGAACAAATGAGGGTTGGACCACAGGTGGTTGAACTATAGAGGGTTGAACTACAGATGGTTGAATCATAGATTGTTGAACAACAGGAGGTTGAATCATAGATTGTTGAACAACAGGTGGTTGAATCATAGATTGTTGAACAACAGGTGGTTGAACAAAGGGTGACTGAATGAGTGGTGGTTGAACTAGAGGACGAGGAGATAAGGCAACTTGGTTAACTTCAGCTTGATATGAGGCCATTTTGCCCTTCACCATGGATTGTATGCAGGCATAGGTTTCTGGGTCGGTATAGAGAGACAACTCCCTAAACAGTTGTTCAACATCACGAGGAGCAGATGGTTGAGGGACCTCTTGCGCTTCTGACTCAAACAATGGATTAACACGACCATTTGACGGATTTGGTTGATGGCCCATCTCATGCTCTCGATGTTCAGCTTGTTCCGCCATTCCAACGTGCCTTCCAGACCTTAGTTGCATTGAACTTCAAGGAGAAAGTAAAACAAACAAGTTGACAGAGCAAACAAAGAAAAAAAAATTTGGTTTTTTTTAGTATCTTGCAAAAAGTTAAAGGTTTGAATTTTTGTTTGACAAGCAAGTGATGCAAAGACTTGAAAGCAAGATTACGCAATGATTTTGATTAAACCTTAGGTTTATGGATTTGTTAAGAATTGTTCTCTCAACAAATGGGTTAGGATCCTAACTCCAATCTCCAATGACCTAGGTTTCACACAATCTCACCACGTGTAGGTAACGTAGGATGCTTCGGGTTTTGGGGAGTGGTACAACCAACCCGATCGTGAAGAGGAATACTCCACGTATGAGGAATTATGGAGGCCTTGATGAAAGCCAACCAAGTCAACTAGGAAGGAATATCCCAGAAGAGAGGTCAGAATCCACCAAGAGGGTGTTTTGGATGGGAGGGATAAATGGGAGAGTGAGCTCCCGCCTCAAAAAAGTGTAAAAGAAGGAGGTAGAGAGAAGGAGAAGAGAATGCAATCAAGTAATAAAGCAAGTAATTAGCAAAACATGAACTTAAATAAACAAGCAATCAGCACCAGACAAGGAATTAGAAACTAGAGAAGCAACTAGAAACTAGAATCTAGACTTGTTTCTTATGTGAGCCAAATGAAAATAGTGAAAAGTGATTGAAAGAAGAGGGTTCAAATCTGATAGCCAAGCAAAATGGTGGTCCACGTGGGGACCGATGTGGGAACTGGGGTAAAAAGTAAAGGTGGTTCACGTGGGAACCAGTTTTGGGTAAAAAGGGGTGGTTCACGTGGGAACCGGTTTGAATGGTCAAAAGAGGGCCACGTGGGGCCAATTAAAAGTGAATAAATATCTGATCCAAGTGGGGATAGATCTGAAGGAAAGTGGTTTGGTTCACGTGGGAACCAAAGTAAAGAAAGAGATTGGTTCACGTGGGAACCGGTTTAAAAGGAAAATGGTGGTTCACGTGGGAACCGGTTTAAATAAAATGCAGAAATTAAATGGCATACTTGGTGCTTCAGATCTGATGAAAGATGGGTGAAATCAGAAATTATGAGATGGCATGAAGTTAAGAAAGGTGGAAGGAAGGAAAGGCTCACGTGGGAACCGGTCTAGAACAATAACTAGTTGAAAACAAAACACTAAGCACCCACGGTTGAAGACATTGCTTGTCCCACCGTGGTCGCCACAAAGCTGTCAACTCTGAAAATTCAACGGGGTCCTCTCCATTTCAGGGAAGTCCGTGAACCCAGATCGTCACCTCAAGAGGGGATGAGAAAAGAAAGGAATAAAGCTCGGAAAGCAACTCTCACCTCGGTCCCACACTCACATTGATCCCCAAACTTTCATCCCTTGGCGTCGCTCGATCACCAAAGAGACGGTTCGGGTCATGTGGGAGGAGGGTGAGAATAAATAAACGTGGTCTCCAGGAACCGTGGGTTCCGATTTATAGAATTAAAATGACCGTGTGTACCTTAGCGTGAAGAATGTGGGTTAAAGCTTCTCCTTCTTCAGCTGGCCGATGAAGAAGAGTCCTCAACGTGTGGGTGCTTGATATTCTGTGCAACTAGACAAATAAACAAGTGAAATAGACTATTAGAACTAGACAAAGTGGAGTATATGTAAAGAGAATAACATAAAACACACAATTGACTAGAAACTGATCGGATTCGGGTTATCTCTAACCTTTTTTTTATTTTCGGAATAACAGAGTAAAAGTAGTGCAAAAAAATTTAAAAAAATAATAGGAGGATGGAGAATCACTAAAAAAATAGATATGAAAAATAACTTAAAGATTCTGAGTTGAATAGAGAAAGATATAGCCAAATCTGTGTTGTCGAAAAAGCCGAGCAGCAGTCCAGGATCTGCCAGGCGCGACTTTGCTTCTGCGCTTGTCACGACCAGCCCCGACCTCTGAATCAAGTGTCATCGATTTTAAACTCAAGAAGACTAGGAGAGGAAGAACTTTGATGAAGAGAGCTTAGGCAGAAGACGTCCACACACTTCTGTAGAGGCCGAAGAAGAGAGACATGGCTGATCACCTGTAGAACAGCCTTCCTCTCTCTTGAACCGAATTTTCTCTCTCTAAAAACTCGAAATTCTCTCTCTAAAAATCACAAAATCGATGCAGGAGGGTGCTAGGACGTCTTGAGATGCCTGGGGATTCGTGCTCATGCCTTTGGAACGACCAGAATCAGAGTCCATTTATAGGAGAACAGAAGGTCTTATCGGAGCTAAAAATAGGGGCATTGCGCCCCACCCCTGGGCGCATGTGCCCTGGTGCTGGGCGCATGCGCCCCACTGAAGGGTGCATGCGCCCCCCAGTGGGGGCGCATGGGCACAAACCCCGAAAAAATAGTTCTTATCCCATCGGCGGTTCAGTGGTAGAGTCCGGGTGAAAAACTGGGTCCCTCGTGCCTCAAAAGTGGGGCGCATGTGCCCTCAAGTGAGGGCACAAGGCCACGTGCCTCACTGGTAGGGCGCATGGCCATGTGCCCTGGGTCCCGGGCACATGTGACCAGGAACCCGGGCGCATGGGCCTAGTTTCGCGCGTCCTTCTTCCGGAAGCCATTGCGAACACTCCCGAACTCGGAATTCGACGCCGTTTGTTGCGTTGGAAAGATAACAGGCCGAAGAAGCTTTCTATAGCATCGGATCAACCATAACACCCTCCAAAACTTCATAATTTTATCCGGAAGTTAGGGCAGTGAACAGAAGGTCCGATATAGGTCAAAATGACTTCGACGGCAAACCGGAAAGGCACGGAATGCAACAAAACTTGTCCGGAGTGTGAATATGACCATAACCTTCAATGCATGATCATTAGGCATTGGTCATTCAGCCAATTTCCTTGTTCACAAGAAACTCTCAAGTGTATATCTCGATTGAAGTTTCCTGAAAAAGAGATAAAATGATCAAAATTAGACTTGTTGTTGAACAATAAATGTTTATACATACAAATTAAATATTTTTATCACAAACGAAGAGTTAGACATGAAAACTAAGAAAAAATTAAGTCATTTTAGGTCATTTAGGTCATTTAATGTCATTTAGGTCATTTAATGTCATTTGTGTCATGTAATGTAAACATCTAAGAAAAAATTAAGTCATTTTAGGTCATTTAGGTCATTTAGGTCATTTAGGTCATTTAATGTAATCATTTAAAAAAATTAAGTTCTAAGGAAAGCATTAAGTTAAATTAAGTGACAACTAAAAGTTTATATTTTCACATTAAGCCCATAAAAAATTTCTCTTAGTTTTCCTTTTAATATCTAACTTTTCAGCAAAATCGGTATTAAACTTAGTGATAATCTAATTGAAACTCTATGCACATATCTACTTTTGTTCTATCTCCTAAATAATTAAAGTGATCAAGGTGCTACATATTTGGTTTGAGTAAGTCCTAACCTATTAATTTGTTAGGGATGTTTGGCACATATCTATTGCATATATGCTTTGTGATGTATAGGAAAAAAATTAAACAAAAATTCGTTTGTTGAAGATGTATACCTCGAGAGGAGGTTCGATTAACCCTAAGTAGGGTTTAAATCCGGCACAAAGGAGGCGGCGGCGGCGGCGGCGGCGGAGCCGGCGACACCCACGGCGGCTTCCTCGTAGCTCTCCCCTCACGGTGCCCTACGGCGCAGGGAGGGTGCAGAAATGCTGGCGGTGGCGGCAGAGCGTGCGAGAGAGAGAGAGAGAGAGAGAGAGAGAGCGGGGGGAGTCAGCGGCGGGGGGAAGAAAGGAGGGCGTCGAGGGTTTTTTTAGGCCAAACTTATTGGCGACGGCTTTTGAAGCCGTCGCCAATAACAGGATAAGTTACATTGGCGACGGCTTCCGCCGTCGCCAACAAAAGTCGACCGTTCACCTGTCACCTTGAATTAGTGGCGACGGCTTAAGCCGTCGCCCCTAATATTATTAGCGACGGCATATGAAGCCGTCGCCACTTTTCCGAGGAAAAAACCCGCACGGGTCGTTTTCTGGGTATTGCGACGGCTTCGACCGTCGCAATACCAAGAATTTGCGACGGCTATATTTAGCCGTCGCTATTTACCAATTATTAGCGACGGCGTTAATTTAGCCGTCGCTTTTAACATTATTGGCGACGACTTTAAAAAGCCGTCGCCAATAACCCATCGCCAATGACCCAATTTCCTGTAGTGTGGGTTTGCACTGAAGTAAATTGCACTTATGTTATCACACCACACTGTAGGACGATGTGCTGTGGTAAGTTTAAATTCTGTACTCATTTGCATAATCCACAGAAGCTCAGTCACTGCCATAGCCATAGAGCGTGATTCAGCCTCGGTGCTTGAGCGAGCAACAGTGCGTTGCTTTTTGGCAATCCAGGATATTAAATTGGTACCCAAATATATTCCAAAGCCTCCAGTTGATTTTCTATCATCGGGGCAGCCCGCCCAGTCAACATCACAGTAAGCTTGTAAAGAAAAGTCACTTGGGCAGATAGATAAGCCCAATGTATGAGTGGCTTTCAAATAACGGATTATCCGTTTGACTAAACTGAAATGAGTGTCAGTTGGTGTAGACAAAAATTGACATACCTTATTGACAGAGTAGGCTATGTCTGGTTAGAGTAGCATATTGTAATGAGCCGACCAGGCTCCTATAAGTAGTGGGATCAGTCAAGATATTACCTTCATACTGAGAAGGAGTTTTCCTAGGTGCAACAGGTGTGGAGAGAGGCTTTGAGTTGAGGAGTTGTGATTTTTCCAGAATATCCATGATATACTTCTTATGAGAAAGATGCAAACCAGCACTGGTCCGATGAACTTCAATACCGAGAAAGTAGCTGATATCACTCAAATCCTTGATAGAGAAGGTGACAGACAAGCTGGAGATGAGACTTGTAATAGCCTTGATGCAGTTTCCTGTTAAAATTATGTCATCCACATATACTAACAAATAAATGCAAACCGCTTGAGAGTGAAATATGAATAATGAAGGATCACAGGTGGATGGTTTGAAACCGAGTGAAACCAAATGAGAGTATAACTTCTGAAACCATGCCCTTGGAGCCTATTTGAGCCCATATAGAGATTTATGGAGTTTGCAAACATAATCCGGGTAGGCACTGTCAATGAATCCAGTCGGTTGAGACATGTAAATCTCCTCAATGAGGCTTCCATGAAGGAAAGCATTGTTGACATCCAATTGCTTAATTGGCCAATTGGAACTAACAGCCACTGAGAGAACCATACGAATGGTGACATGTTTTATGACTGGACTGAAAGTCTCCTCAAAATCAATTCCATGTTCTTGGGTATATCCTTTGGCCACTAATCTGGCCTTGTATCTAGCAACTGTTCCATCAGAGTTCTTCTTAATTTTTTAGATCCATTTACAGCCGACAATGTTGGCATTGGAAGGAAGAGGTACTAACGTCCAGGTACCATTAGTTTGAAGGGCTGAAAACTCATCTGACATAGCTTTTCTCCAATGAGAAAACTTGTTGGCAGTGGTGAAACAAGAAGGTTCTGGCTCATTGTTTCGTTCAACAGTCAGTGCATATTTGCTTGTTATAGGAGCAGAAATAGGCTGTGTAATCACAAGTATCTCCTTGAGAGACTTAAATTTTTTTGGTGCAGGACTATCCTTAGATGCTGTTGTAGTAGGAGAGGCTGAGGACTAGTCAGGTGAAGGAGTGGTTGCAGAATCTGTGCAGTGTCCAGTCGGAATAAGAGAAGAATCTGTAGTATGAATAGGAGGAGTGCAGAAATGTGTGGCATCCGAGTGTTGAGTATCATCAATAGGCTTTAAGGAAGATGCTACATCCGACTGTGCCAACGGTAATTGAGCTTGTTCTGTAAAAACAGAATGAATAGAAGGACCCGGTATGCATACTGTGCTAGAACTCTGTTGTAAGGAGTTGTTCTTAACCAGAATTTCATATGGGAATGAGTGTTCATCAAATATCACATGTACAACAATGTAAGTTTTACCTGTAGTTGGAGAGTAGCATTGATAGCCCTTATGTTTGCTACTATAACCTAAGAAAATACAGCATTCTGACCAGAATGTATATTTGTGCTTGTTGTAGGGTCGTAAATGTGGATAGCAAGCACATCCAAAGATTTTTAAAAAGTTATAATCAGGTGGTTTCCCATATATTTTCTCAAAGGGTGACAAGAGGTTCAAAACCTTAGTGGGCAATCTGTTGATCAGGTAGGTGGCACAGGTTACAGTAGAATCCCAAAATTGATATGGCAGTCTAGCATTGCTTAACAGTGCTAGGGACGTTTCTATGATGTGCCTGTGTTTCCTTTCAGCTAATCCGTTTTGGTGATGAGAGTAAGGACATGCAACTCTGTGAGAAATGCCACATTCCATGAAAATTTTTGACAATGCTTGAAATTCTCCACCCTAATCACTCTGAAAGTACTTTATTTTTCTAGAGAACATATTTTCAACTTGATTTTTGAATTGAATAAAGACACAAAACACATCACTTTTCAAAACAAGAAGATAGATCCAACAAAATCTACTATAATGGTCTATAAACGTCACATAATATCGAAATCCATTCATGCTAACAACCGGAGAGGGACCCCATACATCCGATGCTATTAACTCAAGTGGAACTGTAGAAGTGTAAGTAGAGGACGGAAAATTCTGTTTATGGCTTTTGGCCAAGGCACAATGTGAACAAAAAAAGGTACTGTCTAAGTGAGTATGTGTGGTAAGACTGTTCAAAACAGAAAGTACTGTCTTAAATGCTGGATGTCCCAGCCGTTGGTGCCATAGTGTGGAAGCTTCAGCAATCAGTCCTGTCGAAGAGGTATGTACATCATCATCTAGCTGGTAGAGCCCATTAGAATTGTGCCCTTGTGCCAAGACCTTCTTGCTCTTGATGTCCTTAACAAGACAGTGTTGAGGAAAGAATTCAAAAGATACATTATTATCTTTGGTGAATTGTGAGACAGACAGTAAGTTTTTAGATATCAAAGGAACATGTAAAGTGTTGTATAAGTTGAAATGCTTATAACCTGAATTACCAATGTGATTTATAGGTAGACCTTCACCATTACCGACCAGCACCTTGTCTTGACCATTGTAATTTGTGGGTGTTTGAAGTAGAGCAAGATTGGGAGTCATGTGGTTATTTGCACCAGTGTCCGGTTACCAGGACTGATCTGCCCCATAACCTGAATTATTGGTACTGGCTACATTGGCTGAATAAGACGGTTGAGCCATGGGTGTATTGTATTTGTTCCCAGATTGCTGAGTGGGACGAAAATTAACATCAAAGCATTTCCAACAAGTGAGGACTGTATGTCCCCGCTTCTCACCTAATTGGCACACTGTAACCAGATTGGAATTATTGTAATTACTCTGTCCATATGTATTATTGAACTATCTGTCTCCTGGAGCTGATTGCATCTGAGATTTATCAGAATTGTAATACTGCATATTGCGATCATTCCGCCCTCTTCCACCAGATCGGCCTCTGCCTCGTCCTCTACCAGAATTTCCATTGTAATTAGTGAATTGCTGTTGTCCATTGCTCAAATTGGTGCGAGCCAGATTGGCTGTAATGTCAGAAATGCTTTGTTGACGCTGAATTAGAAGAGTTTCGTGACTGAGAAGCATGCCTTGTAACTCATCAAATGTTATAGAAGTGGAATCAGTTCGTGTTGTAATTGCTGTCACAAATGGATCGTACTCAGATCCCAGTCCGTTTAACACATAAAAGAGAAGTTCACTACTGGAGACTGGATCACCAGCCATCGCTAATGTATTAGAAAGATGTTTGATCTTCTGTAAAAACTCATTGATGCGCATATTTCTCTTTTTGAGCTGCTGTAGCTGTATCCTTAGTTGAAGTAAACGAGGTTTAGATGAAGAGCCATAGGCATTAGTTATGGCCTTCCATGCTTCCGCTGATGTTTCATATCTGACTACCATCGGCAGAATGGAGTCACCTACAGAAGAAATAAGGACGGTCATCACTAGACCGTCGTAATGTTGCCAAACCTTTGCCTCAGGATTGGGAACATATTTGGACGGATCAGAGATATCTGGAATAAAACCAGATGGACATGGAACTGTGCCATCAACGATCCCCATGAGATCGTACATTTTGAGAAATGGAATAAACTGGCCACGCCAGACCATGAAGTTATCGGCATTGAGCTTAATCGGAAACCGATGCGAAATGTTCGGAAGTGAGGTTAGAGAGGATCCAGAAGCAAACGGGAGCTTCGGAGTATCTATAGGAGCAGCATTCATCGACTGCATTGGGGATTCCTCCATTAATAGTTGAAACAAAAACTGAATACCTGACGAGAATGCAGAGCCCAAGAGATCCTGATCTTCGCTCTGATACCAAGTTGGAGTGATGAATTGATGAAGCTCCAATCCAGATCTGTGAAGGCGCTGAGAAGAAGGAAGTAGGACACACAGAACAGAGAAGAGAGCTCTCGCAGAGCATGTGTGGGAATTGGGCGTTAGCCCTCGGCCAATTACCGATTCCCCTTTTCTGTATTGCTTTTATATTGAGAGTAAAAGTTACAAACGTGAGATCAAATGCGATCCACATTTTGTACAAATGAAATGTAATGGAAATACAAATGAAATCAAATTATGACTTCACTTCATCCAGGCTTCCATGCAAATGTACATTGTCTAACAACCTTCGTTAAGGATTTTTTTTAGGAGAAATCAGTACAACGGTCCAACGGATATGCTTTAACGATAGATCTGGCCATAAATTCACTTTGACAGGGATCCCATTCCAAATTCCCTCTATTTCAGCTCCAAAAACCAACGGTAACCAAGTGAGACGTTAAAAGATAGATTGTAATATCTGTGTTAAAAAAATAAGAGTTAATTCTTTTTTTTGTAACCGTCCCCCCCATCTTCCATGTTCTCCTTGCAACACCTCCGTCGGTTTCTCGCCAATGCCCCCTAACCTGCTAGTTACACAAGCCCGCCGCCCCCATCTCTCTTTCTCACTCTCTTTCATCGTCCTCCCAGACTCGGTCTCTCTCTGCATCTCTTTTCTCCCTCTCCCACATGTGGCTTTCCTCCCCAGACACCCCTTCCTCCTTCGCCTTGCCCCGCAATCGCCACCGGCCATCGCCTCCCTCGCCGTTCCCCCTATTCTGTCACCCCCGGCCCGTTTGATCTTCCTCTCTCTCCATGTGCCCTCAGCGGTCAATCTCTCCCTCTCTTCCTGTCATAGTTGCCGCCCTCCTTCGCCGTTGCATCGACGTCGCCTCCCCTATTTTGGGTGGAGTTACCGCCACAAGCCGCCGTCCCGAGCCCCCTGCACCGCCAACTTCTGCCCCCCTTAACCATTGTCGTTGGTTGCCACACCCTCTGCCACCGCAGCCATCGCCGCCACAACCATTGTCATGCCCCGGATTTTAATTTGCACAACGGAATAATCCGACGACGCGATCGGGGAAAATTAATCCCTTAAAAACATCGATATGGAAAAAATAAAGATAACTAGGTCCCAGTTCATAATTTCACAAATTCAAAAAAAAAAACATTTCTAGGTTACAATCTAAACAAATCTAAATATCATCTAAATAAAAATATCATCCAATTGCATTCTCGGGAAACAATCCACCACGCTTCTGCTGTGCTAAACCTAATTATCTGAAAATTGATAAGAGGATTGGAATGAGTACGATGACTCAGTAGACACCCCATCATCAACCAAATTGGATAACCAAAAGGCCCTAGATGTTATTTAGATAGGTACCCTGACCTACAACCATTATATACAAATATAGACTAGTCAATATATTAAACATTTGACTTAATCCATGCATTTTAAATTACCAACCAACACATATAGACACACCAACTAGCACCTATAAACACCTTAAAATGACCTGAAAAGATGAGGTAAACATATGCATAATCACCTACTATATGCTCCATAAGATGATATACTATAAATGAGACAAATCATGCATACACCATGCAACACAACATGATACTTGACAAAATGAAATACATCACTAGACCACCTATATCATACCATGCAATAATGCACCTATCCTCTAATAAGAATGACATTCACACAAATGCATCTATCCTCTAATAAGAACCACACCTTTTTCTTATTAGCAAGGAATGTGTCGTCTTGCCACCTCAACCAGCTACAACCAAATCTACCATATATAGCAGTACCATATAGTTAAACGAAATCCCATAGTGCACCTAGGAAGTGGTGGCACAGGGACAAACCGCGGTATCCGGGATCGAAGGATGCATCGGACTGTTCTAACCTCCGCTGCCCTTGGGTCATGACTAAGTAGTATGGTGTAGCTGTTTTCATTATAATTTCAATGCATCATGCATCCACCTCAATCATCCCATGTCATGATCACACTTATAAGATAAATGACATACATCATACCATGCTATGACAAATATACCATCAATGCAAATACCATGACCAACCACACCTAAACAATATGTTCATAATGCTAGAACCATAAAATAACAATAATACATATGAGCTAGTATGATACCACCACAGACATTCAATCAAAACATGATATGAATGGACCTAATCAGATCATATCTCTTGGTTTCATGACATAAACATGGCTGAAAATTAAGATAAATAAGCTACTAATCAATATCTAGTTAGTTATTTATCACCCTACATATACAATGATATTAGCTCGAAAGAATAATCATAGTCTAACTAGATATAGGTTACAAAAAAGAACTATAATCAACTAGGAACATGATGATTAACATGCTATAAACAACCTAAAATAACCCTAATACGACCTTCATTACATGCGAAAGAACTAACACCGCTAACCATGCTAACCACGACATACAATGCTAACCTGGCTAATTAAATCAATGGTAATCACTACAAATCATGGAGGATTAAATAGAAATTTTAATGATAATAGACACGTCAAGGGTGCCTACCGGAACGGCGCTGAAAAGGTCGAAGATCGGCAACCGAAAACGATATCGAACGTCGAGGACGCGACGTACAAATCAAACCATCAAAACAAGAGATCCTCCTTCTCCAAGACTGTTGGAAAAGACATATAAAGTGGGGGGGTTATGCCATCAGATAAGGGGAAAAAGAGAGAAGATTAAGGAGAAATAGCATCATGCATAATAGGAGAGAGAAGAGGAAAGAACGGGAGAGAGAGATACCGCGAATGGGGGGTGTCGACTCCAGAAATGGGTTCCGGATCGGCACCTCAAGAAAAGGTGAATGATAGAATAGGGGAAAAAGGGGAGTGAATCGAAAAGCACTCGGAAAGCGGTAAAAAGTCCTCACCTTGGTCCCACACTCACACTGATCCCCAAACTTTCATCTCACGGCGTCGCTCGAGCACCGCAGATGGTTCGAGTCATGTGGGAGGAGAGTGAGGAATAGACTAACTTAGAACATGATAAGATAAATTGTGGTCACTATGAGCCGCGGGCTCCGCTTTATGGAATAAAAACAAGATTGAGTTGAATTTAACCGTGTACCTTAGAGCGGGAGAGAGTGTGTGTAGGTTCAACCTTCTTCTTCTTCGGCCGGACGATGAAGAAGAGTCCAATCGATGCTAGCTTGATCAACCTGTGCAACTAGAACAATAAACCAAGGAAAGAAACCGATTAGAACTATGGGAAGTGTAGAAACTATAGGAGAGGAGATGAAACAAAGAAGCAATTGGAATCGGACTCAATGGATTGGGGCAAGCCCTAACCCCTTTTTTGTTTTTTTAATTATGTAAAAATGATGCAAATGAAGTAAAATATGTTCTAAGACAGTAAATAAACTAAATGAAATGAGTTAAGAAGGACTTATGAAGTGTGTGGCTTAAGTTGAAGCCAAGTTGGTTGAAGAAGGCCGATTCGGGTAGCTTTGCACTCTTCTGGCGCGACTTTGGTGCAGAAAATGTTACGGACGAACCTGATGTCAGAATAGAGTATCATTTGTTTCTATAGATGAAGAACTTAGATATAAAGATATATTCTGTTGATGACTTCTCCGGAATCTATCTGTAGAAGCCTGTAAAAATTCTGAAAGTGGGAGGATATGGAAAACAGAACTTGGATGCGCACCCTCAGTACAGCAATCGCCAAGAACAAACGGCAAGTCGGAATTGAGTGCCGTCTGTTTCAGATGAAAGAGGACGAAGATAGGAACAACTCCTATTTTTAAGACTTTTGCATCAAAAGTCCCAGATTTTCTACAGAAGTCGATGAAGTCAGTTGATGCAGAATGCCAAGATTGAGCCTTCTCCTTCACTTCGGGATCGATCTCTCGATGTCGGATCGGCTTTGGACATAGGGACGGCCTTGGGAGAGAGCTTGGATGACCTCAGGACAAGATAGGCATGGGGGATTCACCTTGGATCATTGAGAATAGCCCTCAATTTATAGGGAATGAAAACTGGTGCAAAATATGGAAACTGGACCGACCGCGCCCCCGCCTTTCAAAGGAGGCAAGGGCGTGTAGGGGACGCCCTCAACCAGGGGGCGCGGTCTACGCGCCCCCCTATTTCAAAGGAAGCGGGGACGTGTTACGCGTCTCACTGCTAAAAATCGACAGAATCTTCCGAAAATTGCTAAAAATCGACTTGACAAACGTAACGCGCCCCCGAACCGGGGGCGCGGTACAAATAATCGAAAATCATCGACAGTAACCTTCCAAAAATCCGGTTTAGAAAGTGTAAATCGGGGTAATTTTCGATTTTAGGAAACTGACCACGTCCCCGCATTTCAAAAGAAGCGGGGGTGCGCAGGACGTGCCCCTAGTTTGAGGGCACGCAGGGCGCGCCCCCATGTTGAGGGCGTGCAGGGCGCGCCCTCCCCTTTCAAGGGGAGCGGGGGCGTGGTAGACTCTCTCTCCTGCGCGCGTGTTCTGCGAGCCGTAACTTGCAAACAGGATGTCCAATTCGGCTCCCATTTGTTGCGTTGGAAAGAGGGCCTTCAACCGCACCTCCTCAAGTCGATAAACCAGCCAGCATGACTCCTGAGATGTTCGCACGGGGTTTTCTACCAGTTTACCCTTTCGTGAAAAGCCAAAAACCGCGGCGGAGATCCGGAAGGGCACGGTTCCGGTCGAGGAATCTCGGGTCAACTCGGGATGACTTAAAATGATGACCAAACAAGTCTGGTACGGTCATAAAATCCGAAATCATTGAAAAATCTGAGATTAACCCGGTAAACGTGAACTGAAACTCATAAAAGTTGTAAAACCCTAAAATCGACTGAAATGGCCGTATGGCCCCGGTTGATGAAATATACGGCTAGGATCGACCCGAATGATTCGAAAATACCGGTGATGACCGGAAAGGCCTAACGCGTGGTCTAGGATAGCCATGTTAGTACAGATCAAAAAAGCCATAACGAAGAAACCGTAATAGACTAACGCCTACTAAAATGACTTGTCGGAAACCCCAAATGTTACGGAACACACGTGGGACTCCTGAGATGTTCAAGCATGGACCATTCAAGGTCGATCATCGAGCAGGCTTCGTGTTTTCACGGTTCACGCGTGGCTCTCACCTGAAGGTTACGACATTATTCTGAAATTCATCGGTCCATTCCCAACTCACAAGGGGCTCCACCAGCGTCCTTAGCTCATCTCCACGAGGTAAATCCAGATTAGATAATGGTCAAATAAAAGATATCGCCTATGGAATAAGAGTCTGGGGCTCTGAATCAGGCCAATTTGGCGTGTCTATAGGGGGGACCGGTGACGCATGGCAGGAGGCACCCTAGCGCACAGCGGCGTTGGGCGGAGGCGGCCGACGCATGGCACTGGCGGGGTGGCGTTCGCTGCAGGCCGCGGGCGTGGCGGAGGGGGGATGGCGAGGCTTCCACGGGTGCGAGGTTGCAGGATCAACGAGGCGACGATGCTGGCGTCGGCGCTGGCATCGACGGTGGAGGCGAGCGGAGGCCGCTGGCGGTCACGTGCGGGGACGACGCCGGCGCTGACAAGGCGGCACGCGTTGACCGGGCCGCGTGGGTGGGTTTGTGCGAAGGGTCACGACGGCGGGTGCGCGGGCAGAGGAGGCTTCGGCCATGATGACGCGGCGGCTGGCGGCGATTCGACGAGTGGTGAAGAGAGAGGTAGGAGAGTGGGAGGATGATCATGAAGTGGTGCATGGCGCCGGCGAGCGGGACGCGAGGGCCACGGCGCGAAGGTGGGGTGGCGACGCGGCGATGCAGAGAGAGAGAGAGAGAGAGAGAGAGAGAGAGGGCGAGACGGAGATGGTGCCGAGTGCGCACGCGGGTGGTAGACGTCAACGTGAGGAGAGAGAGAACGGTGATGGCGCATCTAGGGTTTGAGGGAGAGAAAGATGATGAGGCGTCGGCGAGGAGTAGGAGGAAAAAGCTGTTTCGTAAGAGGGAAAATAAAGAAGAAAAATAGATGGCAGCAGTGATGAAGTTACGGTACCGAAGAGAGGAGAGAAAAAAAATAATCCAAAGGAGGATATAAATGGGGGATGAAAAAGAAGAGAAAGAAGAAGAGAGATTAAATAATTAAATAACACTTAACATAAATAAATATAACGATCTACTAAACTAATAAGACACAATATAAATAAATAAAAATATTTATGTATCTATATAAACGACTTAAAAAGATTTTAAGCACATTACAAAAATAATTAAAACATCACGATAATAACTTAAATAATGCTACAAAAATCTAAAATATTACAGCCATCCCTGTCGTGTGTCAAAGCCCCCCTGTCCTGGTCGCCTCCCCGTTCCGGGTGGAGGAACCACCGTGAGCATCCACCCCCCCTCGTCATCCCCGTTGGTCACCGTCGCGCCTCACGTGAGCCCCCTATTCCGCTGGAGAAATGCCACGATGGGGAAGCTTTTCCCTCCCTGCCATTGCCCCCCCCTCCCACCACCAAATGTCCTCCTCCCTTTCTGGCCATTGTAGCCTCTCCCACCCCTTCTTCCTCATCATTGCCACTGTGTCACCGTCGCCTCGGTCGTGATCCTCGTCATCATGACCCTCCCTTGTTTCCACCAGAACAACTTCTGATACCACTATAAGGAATCAATACATGACAGCAGAAAAATTTTGATTCCATAAAACCATGATCTTTGCCTTGATCGATGCCGAACGAGTAAAACCCGGAACCGAATATGAAGTAGAACGAGAGTCCATCATGGGATTTCTAAAATCCCTCAACATGGATGAAGAGAGGACATTCCTCCTTGCTGAAAACTGTTCAAGTGTCCGGTCTCTAGCGGTATCCACACGATCTGCTTCAATAGACGAGTTCTCTCTTCCTTCGGGCCTCCAGAAATCTTCTAGATCCAAGCTTGACCATGGGATATCACCTTATAGAGGAGAGAGGAGGAAGAGAGAATGCTTGGAACGTGCTCTAGCCCTATGGCTTGTTAGGGTTTGGCTTCATAAGCCATTTATATATAAAAGATGAAATTTTTCACAAAAACCCAAAAATTCTATAAAATTGCGTCCATGCCCTCATCTTATTGACCAGATCTATTGTGTGTGACCCACTAGGCATGTAGTCAATTTGGTTGAAGCCTTAATTAATTTAAAAGGATAATTCTTTTAAATTAAATCAAAACCGTTATCCGATAATAGTTTTTACGGCATTCTGATCATAAAGGGTACAAGCCACATCCT